>JAOUQW010000047.1:15328636-15341350 GCA_028565825.1 Olivaichthys viedmensis | reverse complement strand
GTGGTGTGTGTGTGTGTTTTGAGTTCTGTATAACAGCCTGTGTGTGTGTGTGTGTGTGTGTGTGTGTGTATATATATATATATATATATATATATATATATATATGTATATGTGTGTGTGTGTGTATGTATATATATGTGTAGGTGTGTGTGTAATATATATATATATAATTTAAAACATTTCTCAAGTGCTTTTTATGTTCAGAATCTTTGGATTTGAGGTCAAATTCCATCTCTTAAACCTTGCGTCTCTCTGCAGGCCGATTTGATGATGTTCTGATCCGGCACCAGGTGAAGTATCTGGGCCTGATGGAGAACCTGCGAGTAAGGAGAGCGGGCTTTGCCTACCGTCGCCGCTACGAGATCTTCCTCCAGAGGTCAGCATGTCTTACTGGACGTCCAACCGCTTTAACCAGTCGTCCAAAGCCCAAAGAAAATGCCGTCATTGTTCCCACACAAAAACAGCAAATCGGCACTTTCAGTTCCTCTGCAGTGTTTTCAAGACTTCCTGGGGATTTTGGTGTAACTGGTGGCCAACAAAGCATTGGAGTGTGTGTGTGTGTGTGTGTGTGTGTGTGTGTGAGTGTGAGAGATCAGGAGAAGTTTCTGTGTTGTGGTTCATGTTGTGTGTTCTGTTTTGCCACAGGTACAAGTCCCTGTGTCCCGACACCTGGCCCAACTGGGACGGCCGTTTGGTAGATGGAGTGTCCACACTTGTCAAGCACCTGGGCTACAAGCCTGAGGAGTATAAACTTGGCAGGTTTGTTATACCTTCCAAAGCCCCTTTTAATTTCCAAATGTCTTTGTACAAAGCTGATTAAAAATGTAATTAATTATTACACATTTTACCTCTTTTAGGTCCAAAATCTTCATTCGTTTTCCAAAGACGTTGTTTGCAACAGAAGATGCCTTAGAAGTCAGGAAACACAGTCTCGGTAAGAACCATTTTCGTGGTAAATATCAGGAGAAGGACAAACCATGGATAATCTCATAGCATGACCACTTGCTGAGCTTGACGTATTGATGTGTGTAGGCCTGCCTGATGTTAAACCATGCTCTTCTGATTGAGCTCTGTGCATTTACAGCAACCAAGCTTCAGGCTAACTGGAAAGGCTACGGTCAGAAATCCAAATACCGTAAAATGAGGCAATCAGGTAGGACTTTTTAAGAAAAGTTTCATTATGAATGTCTGTGTAAATTTAATTTCTGTTGTAAAAAAAGGAAATTGCCCACTTTTATGGTTCTCGTTCTGCAGCTATCCTAATCCAGGCCTGGTGGAAAGGTATTCTGGCCCGCAGGAGAGCACGGCGCCGAAGACAAGCTGCTGACACCATCCGCAGGTCTGTCTACTTCAGTGTGATCTTACTCAGGGTTTTACTTTATTTGTACGGCTGCACAATAATGGCTTCACGGATAATCACAATTCTTTGTTCTACATTAAGGTACAATATTGATACCACAGTTTTTGCTTTCGCAACAAAATAGTTTTATTGTCATTTTTAGTCAATTTAAATCAGGCTTTTATTTCATACTGTACTTTTAACTTTTTATATTTTATTTTTTTATATTTCACTTTATATATGTACTTTATATTCCTTCACATGGATAAATCTTTGAGTAACAACAATAACACTGCTTCTTAGTCACAAAATTTAAACAAAAAAAATATAAACAAAATTAAACTCAAAATATAAACAAAATTAGACCAAATATAAACAAAATTAAACTCAAAATATAAACAAAATTAAACTTAAAAAATAAACAAAAGTAAACTCAAAATATAAACAAAATTAAACTCAAAAAACAAACAAAATTAAACTCAAAATATAAACAAAATTAAACTCAAAATATAAACAAAATTAGACACAAAATATAAACAAAAATGGACAAAATATTAACAAAATTACACTCAAAATAAATAACTAAATTTGCCACTACAATTCTGCAACCAAATACACATTTAAAGCATATGATTGGGGAGCTTGTGATGTAATGCACCAGGGTCAATTAACACAGATTTCTAACGTTAGCCAATTAGCTAACTTTAGCTTTGCACACACATATTGCAGTTGATTGTTTAATTGGTGAGAATACTATCTCTTGCCGTGAGATTCATATGCCATTGCAGTATGTGTGTGTATAATCACTACTATACTCCAAACACTTGTAGCTAGACTTGATTTAGAATCAAAATCTTCCTTTATTATAGGTTCATTAAAGGATTCATGTACCGTCAGCAGCCGCGCTGCCCTGAGAACGAGTACTTCCTTGACTATGTGCGCTACTCATTCCTGATGAAGCTACGCAGGAGTCTGCCCGAATCAGTTTTGAACAAGAGCTGGCCTACACCGCCACCTGCCCTCACTGAGGTACGAGTACATTTCCCATCAGCCCCTTATTTATTCCTGCATAGTTCTGCACACTGTATCAGACACACTGCACACATATCCTCAACCAGGCATCAGAGCACCTCCGCAAGCTGTGTATGCAGAACTTGGTGTGGAAGTACTGCAAGACCATCAACCCAGAGTGGAAGCACCAGGTAGACGACTGACCTCATTACTGCATTATAATTCATACAGGATGACTCTTTTCAAAATTAAAATAAAGAAGAAGAAGCATGAACTGAAACATATTGAAACTCCCCTCATCTTGTCTGTGCTAAATGTGGGCGTCTTTCATTTTCTGTCTCATTCTAGTTGGAGCAGAAGGCGGTGGCCAGTGACCTCTTTAAGGAGAAGAAGGACAACTACCCTCAGAGTGTCGCCAAGCTGTTTGTGGGAACAAGGCTCAGTAAGATTTTTTCCACTTTCTGTACTTTTCTGTCATAAATGCAGATTCTAGGACTTCAATCGAGCCCAGTTTTGTTTGCAAGTCAATGAAGAGTTTTATTACAATTAGATTTTTCATGCATGTTATGTTATAATTAATAATTTCTCATTCGTAGCTCAAAGAAACTAACCGAGAAAGTGCAAATTCTTAACTTTTAGTCTCTTAATCATTTCAATCACAGTGGTGTTCAGTTAATGTGACCACAGTTCACTGAATAGAAAAATGATCAGTCAAAAAAATACCATGCAGTTGTTTTGTTGTTTTTTGGCACTTAACAGGAACAAAATTAAGTTCATAGCAAAATGAACCAAGGACTTCCAAGGGGTTAAGCCTTTTCTCTCTGCTGTGTTATTATACTGTTCTGACATGTCTGTGTTTGTTTAGATGGGGATGATATCAATCCTAAAGTGATCCAGGCTTTGGGCAGTGAGAAGATGAAGGTGAAGAACTACGTTCTCTCTCTGTAGTGTAGCATCATCCCGTTTTCCTTTTATTTATACAGGGCTACACTTGGCACCAGTGCTTATGGCACATATTATCGATATTTTAGATGATGTAGCCTGAAGTCCAGTGTGTGGCTTTTTTTTTTTTTTAACAGTATGCTGTTCCAGTGACTAAATATGACCGAAGAGGATACAAACCGCGTTTGCGGCAGCTGCTGCTGACCAACAGCAGTGTGATCATCGTAGAGGAGACCAAGCTGAAACAGTGCATTGATTACAGTGCACTGAAAGGTGAGCAGCCATGGTTTGGAGGCAGCAAAAGAGAATTTGTGTGGAGAAAAAAAAAAAAAAGAGATCAGCTAACTTTTTTAACCCGCCCCTTTAGGCATTTCTGTCAGCTCCCTCAGCGATGGTGTTTTTGTCCTCCATGTTGCCTGTGAGGACAACAAACAGAAGGTGAGAGTTAAAGCAGAGTTGCAAAGGATGGCTGCTGCAGACTGACTGGTTTAAAAATAAATATTTAAACTGTCCCCGTGTCTAATTCATAGGGTGATGCGGTGCTGCAGAGTGATCACGTGATCGAGACCTTAACCAAAGTGGCAATCTGTGCCGACAAGATCAACACCATCAACATCAGCCAGGGAAGGTCAGCCTCATGCATGCTCTTTTTTTTTTTTTTTGTGCCTTTTTTATTGTTTTGTGTTACGACCACGCACCCCTAGACGTTAAACCAACTCCACCAAGTTCAACTCATGGTCTACCTAGCCACTAAAGCTAACCCGAGTATCTCGAAGGGTACCAGACCCAAGCCCCACTTTCCCTAGGTGTGTGTCAATCGACGTGGTAGTGAGACCTAAGCTAAAGTGTGTATTGCATGCTTATACTAAATGGCTGGAACCCACCTGAGAAGCACTGATTCACCTGACGTTACCACTTCCTCTCGGTGGTTCCCGGCCAGCCCAAACCATATGGCCTCCACGGCTTTTGGCCAGCGCAAGAAGTCGTCCAGTTTTAATAAAAGGGAAGATTTCAATAGGAAAAGAAACAAGGGGGAAACTGTGGGCACACAAGCCCACACCTGCATGCTACCAGAGCATTGAACCCTTACCACTTCTTCAGGAGCGGCTTTATAGCACTTTGCTGCAACCCGTGCCCCCTGGTGGTTGCTGACCCTAACGCCTACCTGTTTCCTAACATTGTGTTTGATACGTGCAAATGGTAACACGTAGTTCACATTTATATACATTTTATTATCTCGGTCATATTTTTAAAGACGTGCTTGTGAACCCTGACTTTATTTACGAAGTTAAGGAAATGTTCAAATTCCCCTGCAGCTTTCTAAATGCTTTTTTCTTATCCTTGGACAGCATAACTTTCACAGTGTGTCAAGGGAAAGAAGGAATCATTGACTTCACGTCCGGCTCTGAGCTGCTCATTGCCAAAGCTAAGAATGGACACCTTTCTGTGGTAAGGAGTGGCGCTACACATCGCCTCCTAGCTACTGTGTAGCAAACAGCCTTTACTACAGTTTATGCGAGTATCCTTTAAAATGTAAAATGTTATTAACTGCTCTTGGATGGCTGATTTCAGATTATACGGATTGGTATTTGGGTCAGATTCGTTAACTCCATTTAAGACCGACTTTATCAGTACTTTCATAAGACACTGAATCGGGGAGCTTACGTATGAGCTCCGGAC
Source organism: Olivaichthys viedmensis (assembly GCA_028565825.1). NCBI lineage: Eukaryota > Metazoa > Chordata > Actinopteri > Siluriformes > Diplomystidae > Olivaichthys > Olivaichthys viedmensis. Next base: position 15,336,378 of record JAOUQW010000047.1, on the reverse strand, counting down.
ATGGCTAACTTGGCTAGTATTAATGATGAACAAAATCTTATTGGTATATTTTGACAAGTTTGGCTAATGGTAAATAAATTGCTGAGAATATGACGATGCAAAACGAGACTCGGATACTGAAATCCCACTCGGGTCTACTTGTGACGCATACGAGCTAGTTTACTAGCAGTTAACTGGCCAGCTACATATGCACTAACGCTACGTGCAGTACAGTAAAGTAGCACAGTAGCATCTATGCATCTCTACAGTCGATAACTGGATCCTCCTTCGTGATGCATCGAGGTAACTGTGTAAATAGTTTAAAATGACGTGTTTAGGGGTACTTTTAATACTGATCTTTATTGCTTATTCATTCCGGACTTGCATACACATAACCTGTAAACAAATAGGAAAGGGCCAAGTATTAAAAGTGAAGAGAAAACATGTTTGTTCGTTATTTTTCAGACCGCTCCTCGCCTCAACTCGAGATAATGGACTCCTCATGGCCAGTCACCAATCACGCAACTGCAGGCAGAGCCGCGACTCTGTCAATAAGACGCCAGCCAGCTGCACCAAAGGCTTTGCCTCCACATGTGAAAGTCCAGCAAACTAATCAATATTTATGTTTGTGTTTGAGAATTTAATACTGTTGTTGTTTTTATCATTTTTATATTTTGAAGCCAAGAAGTAACAATACATAGGTGCACATTTTTCATGCTTAATTTGGGGAACAGTAATTTGATGTCTGAGAAGCCTCTGCCTTGTGGACAAGGAAAATCAGGGTTAGCAGCAAGTAGTTTTTGATTGATTGTTTCTATTGACTTTTTCCAGGGACTCGGAAAGCAGAACCATACGTGTTTAGTTATAGTCGTACGAAAAAGCTACTTGATGTTTCCATTTCAAAGGGAAACGCCGGTCAGGGTATATAAACACTCGTGGTTCCTTTCTTGAACCTGTCTTACGTACAAGCTAGACCAAATACTTTTGTACGCAGTAGCCTATTAATTGTGAGTGGTATGTTGAGGGATGATGTATAAGAAAGCGGAATAGTTTCGTTTGAGGGTCGATGCCAAGTACAGTAAGAGCTTGTGCTAAGTCTGCTGGAAATATGAAGACAGGAGTGATTTGCTCTTTGCCACACGATCACCGTACTTGTGATGGTAATTTAACACAGGGTGCATATATAAGACGTGTAAGACCGCATTTTATTGAAGCTAAGTTAAAAAGATATGTTGGAATAGACTAGAATTTAATAGGCTCGCTTTACACCAAATACTTGTGTCACACATTAATGCCTTTATCCTTTGCTATGATGATGACATTTGTTTTAATATAAAGCTTTTCTTTTTGATAATCACTTAAAAGGAAAATGATGTAGAGGTTTATGGTAAATACAGACTGTCTCTGTTTCGATGCTAGGCAGTGTGTTCTGCCTATAGAACGAGTTTCCTCCAGTTTCAGTCATGAATAAAAGCTATGTCTCGCTCCTTATACACTGAATACATATTAATGCCATTTTTTCTAATCCACATTTGACAAAGTCATGCTACTTAGGCTAAAGATAAGCAGCTATTAGCGTTGGGAAGAAGATAATGGTAGAAAAGTATCCGCAAAAATGTGTATTTGTATTCCTCTGAGGCAGGTTTGTGTACTGTATGTAGATACACCATTCTTGGCACTATTGTGCATAAATAAATCTGAAATTTTAGGAACAAAAGTGCGGTTCAGCACGATACGGACATGCACTTCATAGGAAATCAGGCACCCTCGTACTGTATACAGTATAATCTTTGGTCTCGCCTTCTATTAATTGTTAAAGGGTCTCTGTAGGATGTTATGCAAGTGCCTATATCACAATTATTGGCGGATGTTAGGTTTTTAAGACGACACTATTAGAACGTAACTGTAAAAAAAACTATTATAAGTGCCACGTGTAACATAAAACAAATATATATAAATATATTTTTATGGTTATAAAATGTTCCCTGCGCTGTCCTTGGAAAAGCAACGATTAACATTTTCTTACTGCACCTATAGACGAGCATAATTCACACTTGTGGTTTTGTTTTATACTATTTGTGTAATTTAAGAAACTGAAAGGAAAATGTTATTTGGAAGCAAACTGACAATATACCTAAGCATAATAAAGCTGATTTCATAAATAAAGCTTTTGTCAATCATCAGTTTCTGTCCACTGATCCATTTGTCCACTGACTTTATTCGATACGCCTACCTTGTATTTACACTCACTGGCCATTTTATCATATAGGTGCACTTTGTAGGTATACGATTACTGTTGCTGTGCACAAGTTGTAAGCTTCCCTTTCCCCCACCCAACAATGGGAAGGGACCACCATAGTACCAGTGCTGATCAGATATTATTTGGGTGGGGGATTATTCTCAGCACAGCAGTGATGCTGACATGGTAGTGTGTGTGGCACTTGTACAAGTGTATCAAGCGCAGCAGCGTTGCTGGGCTTTTTAAACACTGTACACTTAGTGGCCACTCCTATTATACACATCTACCTTGTTGGTCCACATTGTAGGTACCTTGCTGAAAAATCCAGCTTGGTCTGACCAGCTACCAAAAAACAGGCCGAGCTGGTCGAACCGGTAGATGGGAACAGTTCATGAATTACCGCCACTAATGTACCATTGTAGATGCCTTGTTTCAGGAAAATAAACACAACAGTAAGGCAATTAGAAAATCTCACACATTTACTGAAAGATAAGCCGGTCTACCAGTTTGACCAGCTCGGCCTGTGCTTTGGCAACTGGTGGCTGGTCAGACCAAGCTGGGTTTATTTGATTTTTTTTGGTACAGTTAGACACTGCGGCTCATCTTTTCTATGCACAATTTGCGTTCATCATCATTTATCCCTTCATGATAAATTTGCAAATATTTCCAATACTGAGGGGGGAAAAAAAAAACAAATTTCTTGTGCAGCAATGTCAGGATGAAACGCCTCTAGTAGCTGAAGTTGTCGAGCTTCTCGTACCTCTGTTAACTGCTGAATAAATGCAACATCACTGGCCCTCATTTCTATTCACGTTACACTGAAAGACTGAGGTCAAGCAGGGAAATGCCATAACGTGACGTAAGCGCCCCTATGCAGCGCCATAGGAAATCTCTGAGGAAGTCTCTTCAAGGGCGGAGACACGAGCACGTCCCAAAACACTAGTATTTCCTAATGATCGGGTGACTACGACCTTGTCAATTTGCACCGGAAATCATGCATCGACACAGGACACAAGTGTTTATTTATCGAGATTTGCTTGCGCCGTATCATGCGATCGGGCTCGTTTAACGTGAAGCACGACAGGTTTGACAGTCTGAACCGCAGAAAGGATCCGTGGTGATCGCCCAACGAATGTGTTCTCACTTGGGACCACGGTTGGATCAAGTCGAGCGAGAATCCACTTGCGGCAGGTTTGATGCATCAAGTTTATGATTACCGGTTTGAATAAGTTAGTATCGCGACAGTATCGCAATGATGTTGGGCGCTCGAGCTTCATCGACCGTGAGAATTCCTCGTTCAGTGATTCACCCAATGGTTTATGAGGTTTAGGCTCTTGCTTTTGCTTTTCAGCAGATGTTCACGCGAAGAGAAAGAGAAACGACACACGAGCAAGTCAGGGATAGCAGTGACTGGGCAAGTGACTCCAACCAGTTTCTCCTACAACAAGCCTGATGGCTTTTGAATCATGCAGTGCGGAAATACAAAAACGCCGGGTGGAGCTTGTGGACTGCTGGAGCAAACGCTTGAACCTTCTCCTGGATCGCCTCTTCGAAGTGGGGGCTGTGACGGAAGAGGACCTCAGTTTTATAAGAGGCGGTGGGCGTTCGGGTGAACGGGACTGTATGAGGACTCTCCTGGACGTTCTGCAAGGGCGAGGAGAGGAGGCATGTCGAGCTTTTCTGTCCCTGTTGCCCGATGTTGAAGCTTCGGGTGCCACTGGAAGCGCAAACCTGTGTGCGAAAGACCCTGTGAGGGAGCATCTCCAACAACATAAGTATATCCTGGCCAGGCAACACGCTCCAGCCCATTATCTAGGATGGACAGCTGGGCCTGCCAAGGCAGACTGGTTCACTGACATTAGTTTTTCCAGGCAAATGGGGTGCCAAGTGCCGATTCAGTTTCAGCACGAGACGGCTGTGGTCGGGGATGCCTTTAGGGCAGGGAGGGCTGAGACAAGCGGACAGGGAGAGACTTGTTCTTTTAAAGACGTCTATCAGAGCCTGGTCTCTGTCTCGGGGGACGGTGTGGCCCTGATGTCTGGGGTTGCAGGTAGTGGCAAAACCACAGTGATTAAACGGCTGGTCCAGGAATGGGCTGTAGATGCAGATGTGCGAAAAATCATCTTGCCTCTGTCTTTTCGCGAACTGAGCCTAATTATTGAGCCCCAGAGCCTACAAAGTTTGCTGTCCGATCATTATAGTCACCTGAAACCTATTCTGCCAGAATTAACGACCTCAAACCAAGGCCAGATTTTGCTTATTCTGGATGGGCTCGATGAGTTCTGTTTCCCCTTGGACTTTGAACGCACCCCTAAATGTTCAGACCCTGAGCGGCAGCTGTCAGTGGGTGCTATGGTAGTGAATCTGATAAAAAGGAACCTGTTGCCAGGTATCTCCATTCTACTCACTTCTCGGCCACATGCTGTCACAAAAGTCCCGCACCTCCTGGTCAACCAGTTCTACAGTGTGTTGGGGTTCTCTCCGGCTCAACAGCGGAAGTACTTTGAGCAAAGCTGTAGCTCCGGACAAGCTGTTGCTACAGTGTGGGATTTTGTGTCTTCCCACAGACCCCTTCAACTCATGTGTCACATCCCCGCCTTTTGTTGGATTGTCTCTACTGCCTTGCACAATGGCACTTCCTGGCTCTTTACTGACACTGTACAACTGGGTGGTGAGTCACAAACAAGTACAAGCGGCTGCAGTGAAGAAGTAAGAGCAGATCAGTGTCAGTCCTCACTTGAACCTAATACAACGGTAACCAACGGCCCTGCCATTGGCTCCAGGCCAGTCACGATCACTGAGATTTACTGCCGCTTCCTTAAAACCATAGTGCTCTTTCATGTGGGTGGGTGCGTGGAGGACATGCATCTCAACAGGCTCCAGGATGCCCCTCGTGTCCTAAAGGAGATTAAAGCGAAGCTTAGATGTCTGGGAGCCCTGGCCTTCAGAGGCCTGCTGGAGCGACGATTCCTCTTTGACTCCTCGGACCTGGTCTCTTTCTCTCTGGACTGCAGTGAGCTCTTACGGGCCTTCTTCGTGGAAATCCTTAAAGAGGACAGATCTTCTTTAACCTATGAGAAGAACTTCCACTTTATACATACGAGTGTGCAAGAGTTCTTAGCTGCGCTTTATTATGTTCTGGAGTCATTCTCAGGTTCAGACCCATTCTCAGGACTCAAGCAAACTGTGGGCCTGCTTCCTCCAGCAATGCACAAGGGCCTGATGTCTATTGTTAATACACTACGTCGACCACAACATCTCTTACGCAGACGTATTAAGAAGGCTCTCCACTGGGGAGAACGCCATCAGTCTGGACACCTGGATCTCTTTTGCAGGTGTAGTGCTCACTATATTTGTTTTTGCTTCATCCTAATGCTTACTTGCTATAAATGTTGTCTGTAGTATCCACAACCTGATATTGTTCATAAAATGTATAAACAAAAATCTGTGGGTTTGTTTTGTACTTGATGATTAGGGTTATTTAGCAGGGATTTCCTCTGTGTGCTCCGGTATCCTCTTACCTCCCAAAAAAACAAAAAAAAAGGTGGTAGGTGGATTTGCTACTCTAAATTGCCCGTGTGTGTGTGTGTATATAGCATAGAAGTAAATAAAATATCAGTCATAAGCAGTCATTGTTCTGTTAGATGTTAATCTAATAGTGCTTTTTTATTTTCTCTACATTTCTCTGTCTTACCAGGCATTCCAGGCGAAGATAGCTCCTATCCAGGATGATGTAAATCAAGTCAACAAATTAGCTTCTACTTTTAGAACTCCTGGTATTCTAGTGTCGCCAGACAACCTACAGAGAAATGATGACCTCAACATGCGATGGAGACTTTTACAGGTATACATCATACGTACAATATTTTGGGAAACAAGAAGCCAGCTGAGTTTGCGTAATTAAACTGATTCTTTAAATGTGGATACAACCATCTTAACCTTATATTATCTAATGCTTGTTGAAAGTATATTAATTGTCTGCATTATCTGTTGGTTTATGTGACAAGGATTAGACTAAGACCTGTGTGGTTGCTAGTGCATGAGTATTTATTTACAAGTTAAAACAAAGAGAACAATGGTTAGAAATACAAAGCAAAGTAAATTGAGAAAACAAAACTAGGGCAATCCGCTAACGTGGAGGTAAACCAGGCTATGGCAAACACAAGGTAAACATAAACTCAAAGCAAGTAACTAATGAACATAAGGCAAGATAAGGAGACTAGATTTAACAGGAGATCTAAACCGGACAAACCCAGAAGCCTCAACAAGGCTAGATGCAATCGCTAAAACATTGACTTCTGGAAACATCAGGATAAACACAAGGCCTGGACAGTGCTAGAATGCAAGGAATGGTGCAAACACAAGCACATAGTAAGTGAAAAGCTTCGCCACTAGAGACCATGATTGCAGATGCTGACAGGATGCAAGGCACAGAGCGGTGCCAGTTTAGTAACGCTAATGTAACATAAAAGAACATTTTCAAGGATAGTGGGCATTGTGGGTAGATACCCACAATGCCCACTATCCTTGAAACTGTTCTTATTTAAGAGTCTTTTAAAGATCTTTCTGCTTAGAGATCTAAGAGTCTTTTAAAGATCTTTCTGCTTAGAGATCTAAGCAGAAAGATCTTTAAAAGACTCTTAAATAAGAACAGTCCTAAGAGCACACAAAATAACTGAGCACCCTAGTCATCCACTGTTTATGGTGCATGTCCTGTGGGAATGACTTTGGATTGCTGAGGAAGGAAAAAGTGACATAAATGATTTTACACTAAAAGTAGAATAGCCAGATGTTTGTAGAGCCCAGGGGTGGCCAATGCCACCCTACTGTGAAGTGTAGCCACCATTCTGGTCACCCCAGTTATGCAGAGCGTGACAGTCAGCCTCACAGAGTCAGCCTGTACTGTGTAAATTATTAATGTAGACTTTACCATGAAAACCTGCTATCAGTAAGGTTACCAATCAGTGATGAGAGTCTGAAAATTCATACTTTGTATAGAGGAATGCCTATTGCAACGAGTTTGGTGTGGCAAGTGAGAGGGAAAGGGGATACACTCTGAGAAGTGGTGGAGTAGCCCCAGCAGGTGGTCTATGGCACGGTCCCAGGGGCGATGAGGTGGTAGTGACTCAGCACTGTACTAAGGTGTTTTAGATACACCTACTACTATGAACAGCGGAACGCCTATTGCAATTAGTTTGGTTTGACAAGTGAGTGAGCCGTGAAATTTCACTGACAACAATGGCCAAACAGGGGCATCATGCCCATTCAAACTGAGCGGCACCTGTCCCCAAGTGCGCAGGAAGATGTTTTAAGTAGGGGCGGCAGTGTTAGCATCCCTTACTGCAAATTCCAGGGCACCAAACATAGCCTTGCGTTCCGGTGTTCTGACGATTTGCACTACCTTATCGAACTGTCCTACCATAGCGTGCATTTAGAATGCTATGTTTTATTTTATTGTCACATATACATATACAAGTACAGTACAGTGAAATTCATTCTTCGCATATCCCAGCATGTTGGTAAG
>JAOUQW010000047.1:15297945-15328536 GCA_028565825.1 Olivaichthys viedmensis | reverse complement strand
GTCATTATTGGCTATTGTGTGTAGATGTTTGAGGCAAAAAATGAACTCAATCTACTGTAGAATAAGTCTGTAATGTATTGAAACGTGGAGAAGGTGAAAGGGGTGTGCAGACTTTCTGGCTTACTGTACATTTAAATTGACATTTATGTGTATCGCTCAGTTCAAATGGTTCTCATACAGAGTGGTGTGCATCACCGTTTAATATTGTTAACATTACATAATTTTTTGGGTAGAATGGCAATCAATAACATTGGTGACACTGGAGCTGCCTGTCTTGCTGAATTATTGAAGACCAATTGCACTCTCAAAGATATCAGGTAAGAATAAACATCATTTTGATTATACTCTACTCTAGGTAAAAACAGTAACACAGTTCATATAGTAAACTGTTTTACCAGGTTACCATGTTATACGGAAAATAATTAGAAGAGTTATAACGTAATTAGTTTCTTTTATTACATATTTTAGAGAAAGGGTTCCTTTTTGCCATACCTTGTTTTGATTTTTTACAAATACTGTAAAGATTTTTGGTTGTATTATATTGTAATATATCAACAACCACAGTATATACCATTACACACACACACACGTACATACATACATACATACATACACACATACATACGTATGTGTGTGTGTGTGTAATGGTATATACTGTGGTCCCATAACGTACACATACATACATACATACATACATACATACATACGTATGTATGTATGTGTGTGTGTGTGTGTGTAATGGTATATACTGTGGTTGTTGTTGATATATTAATAATATAAATAACATATAGCATAATAAATATAAATAATATAATGTGAAAAAAATTTGTGGGTTGCTCTCACAAATGGCTTCTTTCGCACAACCTTTTCAAGCAGCTTGTTTTTTATGGATGTGGCGTCTAATAGTTTATTTTGAAACTTGACAACCCCAAGAATCAGCTAAACTGTGCAATTCTGAGACAGTGATCTGTGTGCTCGTCCTCCCTCACCATCGTCCTCACTGTGTATGCTCATGTATTCCTAGCAAACTTTCAACAATTTTCAAATTTCAAGTTCTTATGAGAATAATGTTTTTTGTTCGAGGAAAGGTATTGTTTCTAATTGTTTAAGTGGAAAATTTGAAACATAATGTGTAATTATTTTGGCTCTTTTACTTGAGGGGGCCAATCATTTTGGAGTCGACTGTATTATATAATAATAATAATAATAATAATATTTATGTTGTACTTTCTAGGCTTAGAGACAATTTAGTGACAGACAGAGGGGCAGAGGTCCTCAAGGCAGCTTTGATGGAGAACACCACCTTAGAGTACCTCTGGTAAGGTTGAGTCGCTTGAACCCGAACTGCAGTGCTGATACTTTAAATAGGAGTATGAGATCCCATAACGTACAGGCTCTTTATTCTATCTGTACTTTTCAGGTTGTTTGACAACAAACTTTCCAAGGAGTGTGTTCAGCAGATGAAAGAATTTTCAAAGAGAAGACCCAACCTTGATATCAAAGTCTGTTACTAAGCCCAAATTAGGAAATATGAAAACGATGGCATGCATTATCACAGAGACATGCTTTGCTGAAAGGGAATAGTTCAAACTTCTACTTGCCAGATTACTGGATACACCTGTATAGCATTGTGTTGCACCTCCTTTGGCCTTCAGAACAGCATGAATTCTCCTGGACAAGATGCTGGATGCCTTGTGTAGGACATAATTGAGTTGTTGCACATTGGACAGTGCTGTAGCAAAAGGTTTTTCTACCTCACCCTGAAGATGCTTGATGAGGAGGTTGAAATGCGCCTGTGCGGGCCCAGGAAGCAATGAAAACTCGTCGTCTTGTTCCTGGAACCATTCGGTAAAGATTTGTGCCTTGAAACGTGGTGCAGTATCATGCTGGACGTGTCCATCCGAGTGTGGATAAATTGTAAATTGTATACATTTTTCATCCTACTTGGTCAGCAGCGATGTTCAAATGCGCAATGACGTTCAGATGTTCATCGATGGTTGCCAGCGGCCTTAATGCGTACCAGGAAAGCATTCCCCGCACCATCACACTGTCACCACTGGCCTGTGCTGTTCACACTAAACAGGATAACTCCATGGACTCATGTTGGTTGCGGCAAATTCTGATCCCTCCATCAGCATGATGCAAAATAAACCTGGATTCGTCCACCAGGCAACTTTTTTCCACTCTACGGTCGGATTTTAATGCGCCTGTGCACACTGGAGACTCACGTTCTTGTTTTTCACTTACAACATCGACACCTAACACGGATTTTGGCAGTCGTAGCTCATTCGAGACGAAGCTGTTTTTGTTCACAGGATCTCCAGTCAGTGATAGTGTTTGGCTTTTTCGCTCAATTCTCGGTAAACCCTTGAAACTGTTGTTTGTGAAAAACCCAGGAAGACAGCCATTTGTGAAATGCTAGAACCGGCATGCCAAGTGGCAACTATCATGCCACCTTAAAAGTCACTAAAGGTCACTTGTTTTGCCCATTGCATTGTTGCAATGCTGAACTGAACACTAACTGTTGCTAAAAACCCTGGTCTTTGGCGGATAACTTGTTGGAATGTACAGAAAGTGTGGGTTGTACAAAAAAACTTACATGCAATAGTGTTTCATTGTAGTGGAAGTTCACTTGATCTCGCACAGAATTTGTGACAATAACTAAGAGTAAGAGTGATTTCACTGGATTTCATACACATTAGGCTGTAAAGAAACTGTTACAACTGCCAAAGCTTCCCCTAGACCCAGCCTTCATTATTTCTAGCTTTCCATACAAGCTGGATCATGCAAATTCTTATTCATTTGCAATCATAAGACCATATTGATGTTATTGCGACAGGAATTAAACTCCACTGATGAAACACAGTATACGAGGACCAACAAGACTAGGGATCTGAATATTTAATCTGCAGAGATTTCTCGTTCGGCTTGCCAAATAACATCTACTTTCACAATGATGTTTTTTGTTTTTTTTTCATTACTGTTGTTGAATAGACAAATGCACATGGACGGTTTTGGCGTGCTGTGGTTCACTGTCTGAGTCTGTGTGGTTGCGTACGTCGCATGCAAAGGAAGAAAACCGTAAAGACTGCTTTGTCATGCCAAACCATGAGACCCTTGCATTCAATAGAAGGGAATGACTGGACCGTGTAGGAAACATGCTTGTCCTTACGTTCCATTCCATCCAGCACAATCGATCAAAATATTTGACAATGCACATACAGAGAATCTTTCTGCTGGACATTTAGCAAAACATGTGGTTCAGATTGCAATATTTTATGCAGTCTTATTCAGTGTTAGCATTTTGCATGTTACAGTAAAACACTGAAAGGTATTTATTTATTTACAGATTACACTTTTGCAATGTCCTTGTATGTATTATTAAAATGAGGTTCAAACTCAGTGCTGACGTGTGCAGGTCCCTGATTGGATTGGTGTGTATGTATGGTAGTAGGTGGGGTAGTGTGCCATCTCGTTATTGCCATCATTCATTACATCACTGCAACAAAGTACAAGTAAGTAAATCTTGCTCTGGTATCCTGTGGAATTTAAACCACGGGTGTCCTACTCTGGTCCTCGAAAGGCCACGCCTCTGCAGAGATTAGTGTTTTCCTTTTTCTAATATACTAAATTCACTCACAAAGCCCTTGGTAATGAGTTGTTAAGTTGAATCGGGTTAAATGAGATAGAACTTTGCAGGGGCCCTCCAGGACTGGAGTTTGATACCCCTGATTGAAAGTAAACTAAAAAAATAAAAAAAATAAAAAGTTTAAGTGCCCTGCCAAAGTGTTGTAGGTAAATTGTTACACCCTATTTTCTCAGAAAACCAAGCAAGTTTGAATGAGGTCACCTTTTACAAGATAAAGCAAGTTTATTTTTGCTCATAATTCACAATTTCAACCAAAATTGTACTTGCTGTGTGTTGTCTTTGTTGGGCAGTATATAGAAGTAAAACAAGCTCAACACATTCCATAAGACATTTATTAAGACTTATAATCGCTCAGTATCCAAATATTGAACAATACAAAGAACCATTTCAAGAAATAATTAAAAAGTGACATTGCACACAGTTCTTTCATCCCTTTAATCTGAAATCTCACCTTATTCCCACATTTTAAGGCTTGAAAGGAAGGTAGTGCCATGTGATGCTGATTTTAGTATTTAGAATAGCTGATAAGACAAACGTCCATAAACGTCAACTTGCACAATAACTTATAAGCACTAACGGTTGTTGTTTTTTCGTTTTTCTGCACTTTCTTTGTGCGCATCTACTTCTGGTACTCTTTAATATAAGCATTATTGTATTTTATGTTCTATATGTATGCCATTTTGGGTTCATAGCTCATTGTAAGAGGTGCAGTCATTACGTTTCCTGTAAACTTTACTTTCCTAATAAAGCTGTAATCTCATACTCAACTGAAAAACGATTGTTAAAAAGTGGATTAAAGAGGTGGTGAGCTGTTGTGGAACACATGCCAGAGTGGAGGAGTAGGCATGTCTCTTGATGTTTCACCAATGCATCCATCTGTTATAACGAGTAACCTGTTACTTAATGACATCTTCTTCTTTTTTTTTACATGGGTCTCCTCAAAGACGGTATGTCATCGTCACAGGTCACCACAGTATCTTTTATCAGTTTCACTTATTGTGTTTTTACTTTGAATCCAACCACTGACCACCAGTTAGAAGAGGAACTGTTAATATAATGGCAGAAAACCCTGTGCAGCCACTAACTTGAAATGCATAAGCAACGAATATGAGCTTGTAACGAACATGTCATTGCTCGTTTGAACCACCAGAGGGAGACTGTGCTTTAATTGTTTTTTTTTGCTCCATTGTCTCTCCAAAGTTTACTTCACATGAACAAATGTTCCAGTGCTTATAGGGAATATTGCATTACTATGTGGGACCAAGATTAAAATGGGCTTTTTGTGTGTGTGTTTTATGCTTATATTTAGATCCTTTATATGGGGCTACATACTGAATATTCCTTCAGTGTAGTTTTCGGTCGATCTGTGGTTACTGTTATCTTAATTTGCTTATAGATGTAAGGCGGAAAATCTCTGTTCAGAAGCATCAGAAACACTAATTGATCCTAAAGCGACGTTATGTAGAAATCCAGGGGGAAAAAGCGCATCTACATCCCGGTAAAAACACACGTTTCGTGGAAAATCGACTCATGTGGACCATGGGCAATAAAATATAACGCCTCATTACATATTCATGAGCGCTCGCTCCTGATTGGTTCGCGCTCGGCTTTAGCTCAGGAAGCAGCCAATAGGGAAGTTGCCTTGTTTATGAAGCAAGCCGTGCAAATATAAAAACACGAGCCTCTTATGTTTAGGAAAATATCTTGATACAAAGAAAACCCCCCCAACAAAAAAAAAATTATACGACCGTCGGAACATTTGCTCAAGCGTCGGGGGAAGAAGAAAAAAAACACCAACAAGGTTTTTGGATGAAGGACATTGACAAACAGGTATGACTTTTGTTTATTATAAGGATGCGCTTCAGTAAGTTACAGCCTCATAAGGCACCGGTGGATGGTGGTCGGGGATGACGTCACGTTCAAGATCGTCATTCATTTAGTTTTTATTTATCGTGTGCAACACACTGAATATAAAACATTTAAAGAAAAAAAAAAAAAAGAAAAAAAGAAAGAGAAGAAATGACATAAGCTCGTTAGCCCTTTTTTTCTTTCTTTTTTTTTTTTGTTCTTGGGGTGAAATTGTAGTCTTGCACACTGCAGGGTCGCGCACCCTTGTTTTTGTTTGTTGTTGTTGTTGTTGTTTTTAAAGAAGAAGAAGAAGAATAGATGGCCAGCATGCCACCAGGTGTGAAGTTTTATTTCATGCGTCGCTATTGGTGTGAAGATCGCGCGCGCGCGCCGCAACTTGGTTCCCTGGCATGAAGGAACCCTCTTGCGAGGCTTTATAACGCATCTTGCACAGGAACCCATTCATGCGTCCGTGCAGACCGCATGTGGGAGATCCTGCACAAGATGAGGGAAAGCCCCAGGCCATGGCCGATGATGCCGCTGCACGACAACCTGTGGTGCATGAGCGCCTCCGCTCACATGTAGCCGCTACAAGCATGCCTTAAATAACCCACTAACCGACACGCAACGGTCGCGCGCGTGTCAGGAGCAGGCCGTGCTCTGCAAGCGCGCGCTTCGTGCATGAGGGAGGCGCGCATTAATCTGTCCGGTTCAGACCGGTTTTAACAGCTGATCGCGTGCCGCATAACGTGCGTTAACGCGGACCTTTTCTTTCCGCGGGAATATTAAAAAAAAAAAAAAGGTCCACGCACGCGATGAAGCTGCTCTTACAGGCGACGCGAAATGAACGCAATGTTTCCTGCATCATAAATCTGTGTGTGTGTGTGTGTGTGTGTGTGGGGCGCGCGCGCGATCATTAGATCATTAAACACGCGCGCGCGCGCCAGCCTGTAAAATGCATTTTGTTAGCGATTTTTTTATTTATTATTATTTATTTATTTTTAACAATCAAATAGCATTAACGATGCGGGATAAATCCTGTCGATAATTAATGCGATTAATATGAATTGCTGGCACAAAGGAAAGTCGCGGTAGTCTCGCGCCGCGCTGGTTCAAACCGGCTGGATCTCGGTCTCACATGGAGGTTCTGTTGGTAACGGTTTATTGTTTGGCCAATGAGCGAGAAGCAGGAAAGCCGTCCACCAATCAGGACGCTGGCAGGACAAGTGGGCGGGGCTAGTGGACCATGCTTTTTGAGGCTCAGCTGTTTTTGTGAAGAAGTAGTTTTTAACCACCAGATATTATATATATATATATATATAAACAATTCATATCAATAAACATATCCTACTATATGATTTTGAAATGCCAAACTAATAATGATAGCAAAATGAAACACATAAATAAAATCTGGGACGCCTGGCTGGGTTTTCACAGAGCCCACTTTGAGAATAAAAGGATCTAAGTGTTCTAGATGGGACATATCTGATGATCATGTCACTCAGGTGGCAAGACCATGCAGACATTTGGAAATCAAGAGGAGGATCTCTAAAATTTACGTTATTTTTGTTCTTATATTTTGACTTTATTGTGATTTTTTTTTTTTTTTTTTTTTTACTTCTTTTGTCATGTATTTTTGCACTATTTGTATGCTGCTGTAGCGCTTACATTTCCCACCCGGGATCAATAAAATCTTATCTTATGCTATCTTATCAGTTGCTTGACATTTGACATTTAGTCATTTAGCAGACACTCTTATCCAGAGCGACTTACAAAACATGCAAACAGTTGAAGGCGCAGCGATACAAAGCACCCAGCGAATCTGCAAGGATTCATAACCTGAAAGACATGAGACGAACGCGAGTTTGTACAAGTGCTAGAGTGGTCAAGGTGGTGACAAAAAGGCATTTTCAAACTTAAGTGCCTAAGAAATACAAAAGACAATGAGTGACGAAAAGGACAATTTTAGAGCTAAGTGCATACGTAATACAAATAAATTATAAACCCAGACAATCACTGGACGTTAAGTGGTGGCTCAGTGGTTAAGGCTTTGGGCGACTGCTCAAAAGGTTGTGAGTTCAAATCCTGGTACTGGCACGCTGCCTTGAGCAAGGCCCCTTAAATGTCATCTGCTCAGGTCAATTGTAAATCGCTTTGGATAAAAGTGCCTGCCAAATGAGTAAATGTAAGTGCAGTGAAAATAAGGTGCTAGAGACAAGTAAAGCTGTGTGTCATCAGCATATTGATTAAAGCGTATGTTATATCTATTGATTATGCTGTCTTATGGGAGTATGCAGACAAGACGTAGGCTGTTCAACAGTAAATGGTTTATATGGCTGCCCCCTTGACTTTAACTTCTTGTTGGTTTTTACAGGCTTAATCACCAAAGCTTTGGGAACCTTTCCTGTTATTGCCAGTTATAAGTGTCGCAGTGTCCAGCAGCATGGCCCCCTCACTGGCCACAGCTTTTTCACGCCGCTGGTGGATGGCAGTGACAGCGGTGATCGAGAGCCTGCTCTTCTCTGCTGTGCTATTGGGATGGGGCTCGTTACTCATCATGCTGAAATCAGAGGGCTTCTACTCCTACCTCTGCAAAGAACCAGGTAAGAACGATTACATCAGTGGGACATGGCAATAAACATGGCTGCAGTTGTGGTTCATAAACATGCTCAATGCAGGAAGTAAGCTAAAATACTTATTAATCAGTAAAAAAACAAGATCTCTGACAACAAAGAAACCCACCATGTACACAAATTCAATTTAAAAGGCGCAACCTGCACAGCCATTCTCACCTCCGTCTGCTCAGTATCTGAGCAACTACAATGAACTTTTAACAGCACAATATTTGGCAACCACAATCAAATCACAGATGGTCAAGAATATGTCTTGGAATGGGGTTTCCCATAGTTGCTCTGACAAAGATGTTAAGTCAGCATATTGGCACAATTCCACCTGCGAGGCTCCGCTTTTTTCAAAGGGCTGGACCTTTTCTCAAAGTCTGAGCAGAGACTGCTTTGACTAAATGTGACATATTGTAATATTTGCACAAAAAATGCAATCTCTTTAAAGGCAAAATCAGAGAGGTCTATTTTGCTTAATAATCATTGCAAAATATGAGCTTCGGGGCTTCGCTGCATCCATTCGCTTTGGATTTGCTTATTTTCTTAAATCACTGTCAGAAGTTGCTGAACCTACAAGCTGATTGGGTATTCAAATATTTCAATAAGACTTCTGAATGTTGTTTTCATGCCCACAAAGCTAATCTGGAAGGAGAAAACAAATGAATAAATAACGGGCTGTTTAGTGTATATAGGGCCGTTGTGATATAGAGAAACTACTCAAAGCAACTGCATTTATTTGCCCCCATGTTTATAATAGTCTTTTTTTGTCTCCTTTTTTCATCAGCTATCAATCACCAATGAAATAGATCAACAGGGCAGTCAGTGTTGGGGATTCACATATGCCCAGAAATATGTTTTGCACAACTGCATAAACACCTAAATGTGATCTTGATGCTATTTTTGGCCTTCACTGATGAATTAGGTCTAGTGTGGTTTAGACAAACACTCGTACTTCAGACAGTGTGTTGGAAGGACACACAGAAGCAGCAGAGCTATATGTGACCACTCTGCGACACTGAGCATATATGTGGGTCATTTTTTATTTATTCTTTTGTTCCTTTCAAAGTTCTACCTTTTGATAAACTGTGTCTGTGTGTCCATATACAGTCATTTGTTTCAGTGACTGTTCCTCTAAAGGGATAAGCCCATGTAAAGCTTTGCCTCCAGACTGTGTTTATCCACTGAGAGGAGTTTATCCACTGTTTTAAAACATCACACAGTATGTTAATGCATGATTAATGATGAGTCTCATGTACATTTCTTCCTCAAACATCCACATTGACAAAACTGATATATTGATATTGTATTATTTTGTTTGATCTGCTTGCAAATTACCCAGCTTTTCGGTTTTCTCGCTTTAACCTCTTAAAAATCTACCCGGTCTCTTAGAACATGATTATTTGCTACCTGCAGGTATGCAGTTGTTAGAAATGTTGCTGCCCTTGTTGACTGATGACTTCATTTAGCACTTTCTTCCTTCTAAGAAGTGCTTTTTCCTTTCTACGAAAGGAGTTGATTTTTCTGAGCAGTGATCTACATTCTCTGCGTTCTCAGAGAGAACGTGTGTCTGTGTGGTGGTTTAGGGCTACACCTTTCCATCCTGTTCTTGGGAAATCTCACTGCAGTCTTATTGGCTTGCACTCTAGTGGCACATCGGCAGCACATGTGTCACTCAGGTGATAGCGGTATTCATGGTGCCAAGCCACATTACATTGAGCACTGGGCTTTTTTTCTCACATACCTGCTGGATGAAGATGTGTCAAGTTTAAAGCCTTTCCAAACACTTTCTCACCTGATTCCCCTCTTTTACCTGGCTATTATCAAGTACTTTGAAGAAAACGGTTTATTATTAGAAATAGCCAATATAATGCTATGATTAAGATAGGCGTAGACTCCTAGAAAAAAAGGATACCTCAATGGTTAAGGGTTCTCATCTTCCTAAAGGGGTTATACTTGGAACCTTTTCTGAAAGGGTTGTAATGTTTCTGCATAGAACCTTTGAAGGTTCCCCCATGGGGACAAACCGAAGAACCTTTTAAGGATGGAGCCTTTTTGGCAATATAGCTAATATATCATATCACCATATTTGAAATAATTTTCATGAAACACAATATGTATCGCAATATTAAAGGACAGCAAAGGATCAGTGCCATGTTTAGAATAATAAACAAAAAAATTAATAGTTACAAAAAAAAGGAAAAGGATGACTGTGACTTACAGTGGAGTCGTTCAGTATTATAACAGTACTCACACCTTACAATATCCGTAATACTCTCAGAAAAGCGACATAATATATCACGATAGCGATATTATATCGTCATATCGCCCAGCCCTGCCTACAGCAAATACAAATACAAATTATAATTGATTTGACATTTTAAATAGTCAAGTGGTGCCATTATGTTACTCTTCAGTAAGACAGAAATCATATACACTCCCTTTCCTTGTCAAAATCAATGCTTAAGCTTGTTTAAACTCGTTAGTGTCCAGTTTCCGTGACTGTGTCAGTGATTTTGGACTCAGTGCGTCACATTTCACATGACCAGAAGCAGCACAGATTTGTGTCTAGTTCATCACTATCATCTTCCCGTGTCTCACATGAGGCTTCCACCTTCCCTGAGTCTCAGTAGTCTTTTTGCATGGTAAGCAAAGAATCCGCTATCACTTAATATGTTTCTGACTGAGTCTGATTTTGTGACAGGCTTGAGATCAGTTAAAGCAAACTCTGCACTGCATCGTTGCCATTCTCACTTCTTACTATTTCTATCCAAAGAGGGAAGTGAACACAACATGTTTCCCATTGTGTTTGCTAAACCGGTTAAGACCCTGCCTGGGTGTGGGTGCCCTATGAGTTACACAGGCCACTTTTCTTTATTGACTCTGTGTCACTCATGGCTCCTTTATTACTCAACGAGAGCCACTGAAGCACAGCTGCTGTTTGTTCACCAGTAACCGTCTCATGAGGCTTCATGTATTTGCTGATTCTCCCTGGCACAAGTCAGTAATGCTTAACAAGCATGTGTCCGCTGTCTGTTTGTCATTCCCAAAAATTCCTTCATTCTAGGAAACACAGACATTCTGTCCCTTACATTCTGATGAACATAGCGCTCCCCACACACTGCATAAACAGGTGCCCTCCTCGGCTCCACTTCAGCTATACTAGTGTTCTTTCTCAAAGCTGTTGAGTCAGCTCTGTGGATTCTATTGTTGCTGCAAGAAGGGCATTTTATGGAATTAATTAACAAGAAAGGCTAGTCTCTCAGCCAAAGTGCGATTATCCTCTGAGAGTGTATGTAAGCCGGGACAAACACCAGTCCTTCTACTTCTGCCACTTGTTTATTGTGTGAGGCTGTGCCTTTTGACCTGACCATTCTGTCTGTTTCCTGGCCACTCTTTCACCATGGCCCCATAGAGAGAGAGAAAGAGAGAGAGAGAGAGTGGATGGAGGACATAGGACATAGGATGGAGGTGGTCAGGCTGCTTTTCCAAACCTGTTTCCTCTTACACAGCTCTGAGAATGGGTTCCTGTTAAGCCTTCGCTGAGAATTTAGCTCTTACTAAGGGCCCTTTTCCACTGCACCTTTTGGCACCGAAAAACTGTAACTGTGTTTTATCCATTGGCCACAAGTTCCAGTACCAATGGTTCCAGTGGTGTGGCTTTTGGTACCGGCACGAGATTGTTACCAACAGAAACTAAGGGTATTCAGAGGCTGATTGGTTACACGTGCTTCGTCACACAACATGTGTCACCATACACACAAGCAAACACAGAATAAACAAAATAACACAATTAAAAAATAAGAATAGTCTGGTTTGTTGGTGGATCCTTGATCCTGAACACCGGTTACTGTCTGCATGGAGTTGTAAATGTTCTCGTGTCCATGTGGGTTTCCTCCAGGTACTCCATTTTCCTCCCACCTCCCAAAAACATGCTGGTAGGTAGATTGCCCATAGGTGTGTGTGTGTGTGTGTGTGTGTGTGTGTGTTACGCTGAAATGGCTGGCATCTCATCCAGAGCATATTTTCGCCTTGCGCCCAGTGTTCCCGGCATTACTCTGGATCCACTACAACCCTAATCAGGATAAAGCGATTACTGAAGATGAATGAATGAACGAATTAACGATTTGTTGGTGCTTTGTTTGTGCCAGCACAATATTGTTGTGGGACAAGTACAATACAAATGAACAGAAATACTTTTATTTGTTTTCTTATCAATAGGGTGTGATGTTAATTTAAGTACACCTTCCGTGTTGACCTTAACAATGGTGTTGCTGCACGCTGTAATGATGCTGCTGCCGTTTTTACTGTAGTCACGATGACCGTTCAGTCATCTCTCAAGTTGGTGGAAAATGAACGAGATCCTATAACCTATAATAAAAGTCAACTACAGGGATTTTATGTACAGGGTACGTATAAAACTTTTGGTTTTGATCCCATGAGGCAAACATGAAGCAATCTGATGGTCAGGTTCATTAAGCTTCCAAAGATACATTACTATTTTGATAATTGTGTAACTTTACTGGATTACTAGTTTGATCACTTCCTTTGTGTTTCTGACACCTTAGGTAACAGTACAATGCAGAATGTGTCTGAGGTGAATGAGGGCGCGACGGTGAGCCCGGCAAACGAAGATGAAGAGTACTTGCAAATGAATGGCTGGCCCATCTGTAAAGGGCAGGACGAGATGCTGAACCTGGCCTTCACCATTGGCTCTTTCCTTCTGAGCGCCATCACACTGCCTTTGGGCATCGTCATGGACAAATACGGGCCACGCAAACTTCGCTTGCTCGGCAGGTGAGAAAAAACTCTGGACTAGAGTTCTCTGACTGGTTTCTGTTTGGTATGCAACTGCAAATCAAACATTTTTATAATAAACTCCTCAAATGTGAGAACTCCTTTCATTTAAAATCATTGTAATTGCAGTGCCTGTTTCGCCCTCTCCTGTATCCTGATTGCCTATGGAGCCAGCGATCCTAGGAGTAAGCACAGGAACATTGCTTGTTTGCAACAACAGTCATTGCTATCAACACTTTCCAGTGTCTGTGTTTGGTTGTTTAATCTAAGATAGTGATTATCTGGTCACTGCAGATCTCTCAGTCCTGATCTTCTTTGCTCTGGCACTGAACGGGTTCGGGGGCATGTGCATGACCTTCACCTCCCTGACGGTGAGTGCCGCTATTTGTCCTAGGGTCTTCTCTGGTTTGGTATTAAGACCCTGTAGATGTCTTAGTTTTCTCAGTCTCACATGGCAAGGACGTTCCTCTGTGTTCTGCTTTATCTGCACTCTGCATCAGCACTGGGCTGCAAGCAAAGGCCAAAAAATACATCATGTATTATGAATTATTGTTTGGATGAACAATGGGTTCCCTGCAGTTGTGCTCTTAAGTGATGGTACAGAAGGCCAAGCTGTGTGCCATTCACACAGTACTACATGCTGTCTGAGAAAAGAGTCTTATATGTAAATCCTCTCGTTTTATAATTATAAGGTGACGATTGTGTTCTCGAGCATGTTTTAGATACAGTATGAGTGTGTCATTTTGTCGTAACAAATCAAATAATCACAGAGGTATAATAAGCTGGGGTTTAGTGCCGTCCTTAGTTTATGGTGCAAGCAAGCAACCAGACTTCACTCCATTCAGTTCCACAGGGAAATTGTACTGAAACCTGTACAGTGGATACAGTCAGACGCTGCTTAGATGGGTGAGCCTAGTTCTGTGGTTTCCTGTACATGCACAGACAAAGGCTGCAGAGTTCACGGTGTATGGTACTACCCTGAGGACATAACACGTTTTTCTACCCATATTTTTTTTATTGTTGCTCTGTTTTTGTTGGCTTTTTAGCATGTCTTAGCTTGTACCATCTCAGTTGTGTACCTGCCCTGTTTACATCTGAGGAAGTATGTGAGACTGGAAAAAGAGACTCAGAAAATAAAATGTGTGTCACATCATGCTGTGGAACAGCCCAGTTTGTAATTTCAGCTGTTGCAGTTGCTGTGTTCTAGTATGTACTTGGAGTAACTGTTTGTTTTACACAGCTGATCAGAGTCTAGAGGTTAGAACTGCTCAGGGGCTTCCTTCTCTCTATCCTGGAACTTCCTTTTTAATCCTGGGTTTCATGCGTTTTCCATATGTTTTATAATTTCACAGTTGAACTGGGAAATCTACCTGGACTTTCTGTAGTTACAGAGTAGTTCCAGTTATTGACGACGTATTCGATGAGTTAGCAGTTTTTATTGTCTATATTACGTAACTGGGAATGTAACTCTAAATTATCCACATTACTTGTTTTAACTGATTTTAGATGTCAGATAAAATCCAGTAGATGTGTTGGAATTAATGAAAAAGAAAACAAAAGGACATTGATCTGTTACATAACACGTTAATCAGATACATCCTTTTTAGTCTCTTTGTCCTTCCTTTGCTTAGTCATCTTAAGTATATCCTTTTTTTCCCTTACCTCTTTCCCTCTTTCCTGCTATCTCTCTCTGAGCTTTTATCTGCCCGCTCAGCACAAGGTGAACTAACTGCAGTAAGCAAGTGAGGCTGAGTGTGTGACGTAGGGGGTGTTAGAGATGAGTGTTAGAGATCCCTTCCTTCCCCAGCTCACCTCACACTCTGGGCTTATTCTCAGGACACTGACTCAGCTGTCTTTAGAATCACCGAAGTCCCCCCCCCCCCCTTTTTTTCTTTCTTTTTCAATCTGAACTCAATTCCCTCATCTCTCCGTTCTCTACCATTCTTCATCCCCCCTCTCTATTATGCTCTCTGGACTAACACAATATATGCAGTTAGAAATTCCTGTTCGAGTGTCAGTCTGAAGGGAAATTTCAGGACTTTTTGGTCATGTTGGAACATGTGTAGAATTTATCAAAACAGGTTTGGCTTTGCTGAAAGATGGAGAGTGTGGGAGCAACAAGGTTGGGCTGTGAGGGGAGGGGAAGGGGGTTGTGTGTCAGATAAAGCTAGATGGAGCTGGATGAGTAATAATAGCTCCAGACAGAAGCACACACACAGAAACTGAGTACAGCCTGTAAACAAGGCTCACCATTGCTGTTTATCAGATACAATGTTCCTGTCCTCTGGTCTGACTGGTACAGATCTGAAGGTCATGTTGATTCACTTGGTCAGACTGAGTCATCAAGTGCATACTAATGCTGTTTTAAGTAACTTTGTTTTGTCTGCTGTGCCTTTTTAATGATGACGGTGTAAATAGTGAACTTAGACATGAGACTGTCCTGATAGAACAGTCATCATTTTTTGTCTTGTTTCGTGATCTGACTCAGTGCTGTCAAGATTGGACCAGTTTCTACCAGTTTGCTACAGTTATTTCTTTTCAATTGAAATGTCCGTTTCATTTCCCTCTTTGTGCTTCCAAGTCTTTTGTGGTTAGCATGTGAGACCTAGGCACTCTACTGTTCTGTGTCTATGACTCATTCTCTTCTGCTCAAAAAAATCACCCCTGTTTAAATGAAAGTCTGAAAGAAATTGCACTTTGCAGTACTACTGTGTTGTTCAAGAAGGAGGGGGGTGGACATGCGTTGAAATGACATTTTTGTACAAGCTGGAAAACCCATTTGTAATAGTTCCTCATCACAAACTTTATTGATTTTCTTTACTTGCACCACCTGTGCGTTATAATTGTTTGACAGAGCTGATGAGTGAGTGCTCTGCATTTCAGTGTGTTGGGGATACATTTCTTGCATTAGCTCATTCAGTGTTTTCTCATGAAAATTATTATATATCATCGAAATGTCAGCGTGTCAAAGACGTAATTGGTTTTCAAAACAGCAACAACAAAAAAAAGCCACAGGGATTAATTTGTGCTTTTTTTCTGACTTTTGTATGTTTATTTAAACATCTGATGTTAGAATTGTAATGCAGACTGGTAAGTCTAAATGAGAAGGTTGCTCTTTAGAGCTTTATTTCTCCCTTAATATGCCATTTTTCCTGTAAACACCTTAATGAGACAACAGAGATGTAAGTGTGGAATGATTACATGTAATATTTATACATGTTTACAATTATTTATCAAATGAACAGCCTTTGGGCGCAAAAAGACACGCCTCATCTTTGACTCTAATAGAGAGGTGTATTAAGTGTATTAGACCTGGCAACGCTACTATACATGAACATTGATTCCATACAACTCTTCAGCATTGAGACAGGCCAAACTCAAAAATTGCACTAGTGAACGTAAATAGCTCACCTCAAATAAAGCATGTTAAATCTGTGCTCCACTGCAAACAGACTTATTTCCAAGGAGATGCACAAACCACGGTTTTTCCCCCAGCCTAGGCTTTCCTGCTTACTCTATTAATTCAAATAACTTCATAACTAGAGTTACATATTTTAATTAACATACCCTACACTATCCAAAATAGCAACCTGTGTATGTTAGTATACATGGCCAAGTGAACATACTATAATGGCTCATCCACTCAGTTGTTTCTAAGCTGTGTGTTGGTTTTATGATCAGATCAGTTGGCCTCACTTTTTTGCATCAACCTTCCCACACTTGTGCAGTGCAAGGTGTGCAAGGCAGGAAACTGCTAACCGGAAAAGGTTTCACTTGTGAAGATGTCAGTGCTGTAGCTCTGCTCATTATTTGCACATCTGCAAACATGGAGCTAAACTAACTGTTTTTTCCCAGTTTATATATGTGATTTTAAACTTGTGTATTGTGATGTAAGACCATGATTAACACAGTGTAACAGATCATGAATGTAGGTGAACGTAGGTGTGTTGTTGTTGTTGTTGCAGTGACTCTTTATCATGTGACTGAATAAGGAATAAGGGAAAAAATGTGTGGTGGTGTTGAAACTGTCCCCTTAATCTGCATGTTTCATATGCTGTGCTTTTAACATGCTTTCTCCTGTTTACTGCTCACTCAGCTCTCTGCAGTCTTGCATAAGAAAAGTCATAACTCTTCCTGTCTCTCTGACAAGCACTTCATGTGGGTCACTGCTGTGCTGCCAGAACAAGGTCCTCTCTGGCCACAGCAGACCTTTAGCCACTCAGGCCATTTTTTTATGTACACCAGGCCACTTTGTGTGTGACTGTTATTGCGAGTGTCATCTGGGATGTTTTGCCTTTCCCGAGTGGGGAACGACCTTTTCTCTAATTAGAGGCAGTGAATTACGTCTGGGTTGGACTCCAGTCGGGAACCTTTGTTCCTGCCTGCAGGGTGTGAGGGGGGGTTCTTGGAAAAACTGTAGTGAACTGTGACTTTAAGAACAATGAGCCCAGTATGGATACTATGACGTGTTTAAGATTTGACGGTCTGGTTGGCACATTGATTTAAAAAAAAAAATGGTCATGAACGTCCTCAAAGCACCTGGAAAATCAAGGCATGTTTTTCACTCCTTCTTTTTCATATGTTCTGTTTCTTTTCATTTTCTTGCTCTGGGCCGCTTGACAGTTGTTTATCCGGAGCCTACAGTTCAGAACAGCCTGTGCTCTTGCCTTTATCTGCTCTTAAGGGAAATGTCATTATGCAAGACCGTCCAACCTTCCTCTCACTCTCTCTTGCACTGCTAGACATATTCTCAGCATAGTCAGATCTGAAAAAAAAAAAAAAAGCACTCCCCACCCAAAACCATTTATCTCTGCTCGTCTGACACACTTCTTTAATATTTACATATTTCCAGGCCCATTAAACATCGAGCACTGTGTGTGTTTTATCTGTTTTTAAAGGTTAGGGATCTTTTGGGCATTTTGATTTGTTGTGATGTAAACAGTATGTCCCTGAAGGCCTGCTTTGCTTGTTTCTCAGCTTCCCAACATGTTTGGAGATCTACGCTCCACTTTCATCGCACTCATGATCGGATCCTACGCCTCTTCTGCTGTCACCTTTCCTGCCATTAAGGTAAAGATCGCACACTGTAGATCCATGGTTTAACTAATGCTTCAGGTTGTTAGTGACAGGGGTTTGGCCACATGGGTGGCACAGGGTGGCAGCCGCCACTCTTGGAATATGCCCTGCCACCTCAATTGTCACCCCAACTCTGACTTGAAGTCACATTTTTGGAGGTCTATTACTCTGATGGAATTCACGCAGACTTAATGAATCATATCTACCTCATGTTGATTTAAATCATCAATGCTGTGTTGTAGGTATTGTCACCAAATCCCTTGAGTATTAGGAACTATAGAGCAACTATGAAGCCATTGCAGAAATGTCCATTGAATTTGCAGCAAAGAACTAATCAGATACTCTGCAAAAACATAATTAGGTGTGCGCTTGCATTAACAGCTATTGTTCTCGCAGGTGATCTATGACCTGGGGGCTGCCTTCATCACCATCCTGCTTGTCTGGGCCGGCTGTGCTGGCCTTGTCTTCATCAACTGCTTCTTTAACTGGCCTCTGGAGCCCTTCCCTGGACCCGAGGACATGGACTACACGTATGTGACTGCCTGCACACACAGTCTGGTTCCAATAATTCGTGTCCCAAGTGTCCTCATTGTTTAATCACGTTCTGTTACATCCACCCATCTGTTACTCATTATGTTTCATCATCCACTAGTTTACAAAGATCAAGGAACATTGTTTTTTAGCTGTGTCCATTTATCAGGCTCAAGTGGTTCTTCCCAGTTATATTTCCTGTCAATTTGTTATTCTTTTGTTTCATTATCTGTCTACCTTTTGTGTCCATCAGTGTGAAGATCAAGTTCAGCTGGCTGGGCTTTGACCATAAGATCACAGGCAAGCAGTTCTACAGGCAGGTGACCACTGTGGGCCGCAGACTGAGTGTTGGGAACTCCATGAAAAACCAGCCCAAAATGCTGGCCACGCAGGACGGCAACAAACTCTGCTTGTCCACTGTTGACCTAGACATGCAGTGCAAGGCTGCAGAGGAGTGTAAGTGTCATATATCTTTATATGTGCTTCCTTAATATGACCGAAATGTCTTCCCAACCTGAGAGACTAGTTGCTGAAACCAGGTAAATTTCAATCCTATTCCTGACCATGCACGAATTGTCAGCCGAATTGATTGTATTTTATAGCTCCAATGACAGATATTTAAACTTAATTCTTCATTCTAAACTTCAAACTTCAATCATGACTTAGAAGTTTGACTGCCATTTGTGACAGTATTTCCAACTGCTTATCTGCTCCTGCCAAGCGCCAGGCTTATTCAAGCTCACATTAGTCTAGACAGACAAGATGGACAGCCCTTTGCCAGCAAGCTGTCCGAGTCCAAGTGATTTACGAAGGCTTTTCTTTCAGTGCTCACACCTAGCATCATGATCCAGATTGTAGTGGGTTGTCGTGGCTAATGAATGGATGTAAATAAAGCTCTTTTATGTGAATGTAAATTTCTTTAGTAGCCAGAGTTAGACTTAAAGCCAATGCCTCAGGGCTGGTGGAAGGATTCTATGCACTTTGGCTGCACTAACCCAAATCTGTACAATACAATTAGTCCAAACTGTGCTGAACGCACAGGCCTTTGCAGCCCCTCTATGCCTCTATGAGGGTCTTTAACTCACAATGTGGGTCCCACATTTGACTCGTTCATACCAAATGGACCATGTGATCGATTCAAACTGTGTTCCTAGAAGCCCTGTAGCAGTCGTGTGTAGGGCTGGCATGAGATGTTGAGAGACAGGCGGACCGAGGGCAGACAGCACTGGGTCAGGCTAGAACAGGGGGCCTGTTCTGCTTTAGCTACACAGAATGTTTAATGGCAGTGGATTGTGGGAGATTTTATAAAGGATGGTCTGATACTTATCTATTCCTATAGCTAATGCCCCCAGATCCTCATGTTTTCATTACTCTTAGTTAGTTAGTTCATTACAGCAGTCCTTATAGTCAAGAAAGCTCTGTGTGTGTGTGTGTGTGTGTGTGTGTGTGTCCTGGGAAGTTAGCATGTTTGTGTGCATGCAGGTGACAGTGTATAGAGATAGATTCCTCAAGTACTGAGCAATAAATAGTCACCACAGCTGTATTCAGCATCATAAATCCCTTTTCAGCATCGGTCAGTGTGAGTTTACAGCACCAAGACTGGCTGATTATTAACAGGCCAAAATTTCCATCCTGTAATGGACCATGAGGTTGTGTAGCCGTTACCTTGCCATCCAAGCACCTGTAGAATTATTTTCCATCTGGACAGAGAGCCCTGTAATTAAACAAAACATTTCGACCTGTCTCTTGCCATTTGACAGGTATGGCCTCAGCTTTGCTGGGTCAACATGACAAAGCTGCAGTACTTTTCCATTCAGAGCATATCGAACCTGAAAAGACAGACACTGGATTTTTGTGAAGCACCTGGCAAAGTCAATTAAATACACATCTGGTTTTCATATTTCCAAAGACTCTCCGGTTTACTGTGACACGATCTTCCAGAGCCAAAAAGAAACAAAAACATCCAAACCGTCACTCTATACTTTAGCAACAAAAATGGCAGACGAATATTGATCTATATACAAACTATAAAGCACGCAATGCACCAGACAGTAGAACAAACTATCAATTTTTAAACTGTAGTTTGATGGCAGAACCAAATGGTCCACAAACCCAGGGCTTGCTAGTAAGCACAATATCTGCAGTTTCACAGCAAAACAACTGCATCTCTCTCACTCAAAGAATTGAGAAGTAGTGATGCTCTAAAGATGATGTGGATATGTGTCTCACCGGTGCCTGATTAAGTTCTTTCTTTTCTCTTTCCTTCTTTTTCTCTCTCTGTAGCCCAGTCATTCATGCGCAGTGTCTTCAGCCCCATCTTCATGCTCAGCCTCATCACCATGTGTGTCACCCAGTTGAGGCTCATCTTCTACATGGGAGCCATGAACAGCATCCTAGAGTCCCTTACTGGAGGAGACCTCAGCACGGGTGTGTATAAAAGAGTGTTTACATGTGAAGGCCATGACACAGCAATTTGGCGTCAAGAAACTAGCTCTAACCAATGCCAACTGATGACTGACTCCCATTGTCTCACGTCTTCTGTAAAAAGTTGCACTCATACACACCGCAAAGATGAACACGACTCCAACACGATTTAATATTTCATATTTAACTGATGCTGACAAGGCTCAACACGTACCAATAGTATGGGACACACCAAGCGACAATCAAACACTGCCACTTAAAGGTGTGCTACGGCCAACAGTTGGCTTGGTGTGTCAGAGCCCATAGATAGGTTTGATTTTTTTCAATTATTTATGTGATGTTGCTAAATGTACAGCCTAATGCTACCCACTTCGGACTGCACCACTATAGTCACTACTGTCTGTTCTGTCAAGTATGCTTGACTACTTCTGGTCTGTTTTCCCTGGAATGTCACAGCTCCTCCTCCTTCTTTCAATCTAACTGACATATAGCTGATCTTCAAATTTTAATGTGTTGTTAATGCTAGAGAAGGTATATTTCAGGCTCTAACTCTTCTTGGTCTGTGTTTCCTATGCTTTCTCTGCCTGCTCTTACGCTTTCTGATTCCTTCTCAGTAGAGAAGATGGAAGTGGGTAAGACTGCAGGCTAAATTGCATTTGCATTCTTCATTCTCTGTCTTTCTCCTCCTCCTACCTTTGACATTGATTCACGTTGTCATATGAAAGCACAAATGGATTCCTGCCTGGATTACAGATAGTGCCTTGTGTCATAACTCAACTACACGATCCATCCGTCCACCCACACTTATGTCAAAATAATTTAAATAAAGCTGTAGACAAAAAATGGTGTATCCTTATGCTCTGTTTCTTTCTCTGTTTTTCACATATCTCAGTGAGCATGTACACCTCTATCTTTGGTGTACTACAGCTGCTATGTCTCTTGACCGCTCCAGTAATTGGTTACATCATGGACTGGAGACTAAAAGAGTGTGAAGACAAGAATGATAAACAAGTCAATAAGTGAGTAGGACAATTCAACTCTTCAGTACTAATTTCAGACCTTGACTTCCTTATATAATGGAAATATATTGCAAAATATCATGTAATAGATTTACCAATATATGTCAATATACTGTATGTATGTTTTTCAAGGTTTCTTACTGTATGTTCTTAAATGTTTTGTTATACAGTATTGTGCAAAAGTCAAAGACCGCCCTTTTGTTTATTCAATATTCAGTTAAATGGCCATTCAGCACTTATTGTTAATTATTTGATAGCAAACAATAATGATGGGAAAATGTGTTTAACAGAAAATCACACAAAAGTCAGTATGTAGTAAATACAGTGTGAAATCTGTAAATATTTCATTTGTAATATTGAGCTTTTGTTTCACCCTGCTGCTAATTCCATTCATCCAGTTTCATCAAACCAGTACGTTACAGCTGTTACATGCTTCAAGTGGAGTTCATTCGCATAAATAAGTGATTAAACTGTTAGACTTAGTGTTGGAGGCTTCTGGGTAATTTTATATTAAATTCACATTTATAGGATTATTGTCTGACACCAAAAAGGTAATAATGTGTTACTGTACGGCTGCTTGACTGAAAATGGAAATGAATGTACTGTAACATTTTCATCTTCATTATTGTTTACCACCAAATCATTAACAATAAGTACTGAATGGCCATTTGATTGAAAACTGAATAAACTAAAGGGTGCTCTCTGAATTTTGCACAGTACTGTAAGTATCATGAGATAAGCACACATATCAGTGTGTGTCAAATAGCTTTCATTTTTCATCCTTAAGCCATTTTAACATGATATACACTACGGACTTTAACGCAGGTGTTGGGATTTTAGTGCTTTTCCTGTCCCAGCCAATACACTAAGTGGCCAGTTTTTTAAATGAACTTTGTAGCTACAGTCATTGGTCATTTTATCAGGTGCAACTACCATGTAGATGCACTTTGTAGGTACAAAATTACTGACTGTCAGCCCCCCTCTACCCCGTTCAGTGGAAAGGGACCACCATAGGACCATCGCTGACCAAATATTATTTGGGTGGTAGATCATTCTCAGCACAGCAGTGACACTGACATGGAAGCAACTAACACAGATGAGGGGCTAGAGGACGATTAACACAAATTGCACATATAAAAGACTAGCTATAGTCTCTAACTGTACACCTACGAGGACCAACAAGGCAGGTGTGTCTAATAAAGGGGCCAGTACGTTAACACAGTGTTTGAAACTGATTCACTCGTACCAGCACCACACACTGTCAGTTTCATTGCTGTGCTGAGAATGATCCACCACCCAAATAATATCTGGTCAATGATGGTCCTATGGTGGTCCCTTTCCATTGACGGGCGGGTAGATGGTAGCTGACAAATTGTGCATAGCAACAGATGGCCTACAGTCAGTAATTGTACACCTACAAAGTACACCTATATGGTAGGTACCTGATAAAATAGCCAATAAGTGCAGATGCAAGGTAGGTGTACCTATAAAACCAAAAATTGAGTGTATATAATGGTGTGTGCAATATGAAAGCTCTTGCTCTGCCTGCTGCACTTGTGAAAAGATGAACTGTTAAGTAAGTAACCGGCACTGTGATTACTCTTGACTTTGGCACCTCTGTGCACCTTTAGCTGGCAAGAGACTACATAGTAAATAAGTAGCCTATTCATAAGTTTCATAAGTTAAGCACAGCCCTAAGGGGCGGTTTCACTTTTCAACCTTAAGCCAGCTTAGCCTTTCATCTGTCTATTATATGTCATTTAGCTGAAGTGTTGGGATCGTAGTGCTTGTCCTGTCCTTTTTAAGAACACCCACAACTCTTTGGGTGGGTTAAAGTCGTAATTAAGGTGTCTGCCCGCCGCCCAAAGCGTGCCATACTGATTCATTATTCTATTTATTATCTATTTCTCGGAAGGCTTCGCGCAGATGCAATGCCAGAGATCATCACTAGATGGCGGTGTAACTCAGATTTAACGTGTAAGTAACGCCTGGACTATATAACGTCCTGGAGCTCCTGCATCTTCTCAATCAAGAAACAAATAAATAAATACATGACAAACCCCCAAAACAAATAAACAAAAACAACAAACAAACAAACAACGATGTCATTATCGCCCGTAAACAGAGCCTTCAGGTCTTCTTTTTCTTTTCTTTTTTTCAGAGAGAGAGAGGTAGTGATGGAGATTGGTGGCTTTAACTTCATACTACAATAAAACACTATTAGGCTACTATTTCCTTGCGATCTGAAACATCTAGGTCTTCTCATCTAGGGTTGTTGTTTTTAATATAGTGGTGTATGATGTCGTATCAGAAAGCGATCACACATGCACACACTCGCTTTGGTCGTGGGTTTGGCTGTTTGAACTTCCTGTCACTAGGTGCGTGTGTGCGTGTGTGCGCGTGTGCGCGGAGGGGTGGGGTGGCCTGTCTATAACGCGAACATTGCCTCCATTCAGAGCATGGCTTCTGCGTATCGCTCCTTCAGCTGCAGGCTGTGAGCGCGTTCTGCTCTTCATCATCTCCACGGCGAGTGAAGACCCCTGCAGACCCCCTGCAGACCCCCTGCGCCAGAGGAGCGCGAGATCATTCGAGTTCGTGAGGCTCAGGCTGGAGCGCCACGGGGCGGACACACGGAGGGCTTTGCGGTTCGGTTGAATGAAGGCAATGTTCTAGCGAGACGCCGGTGAGATTTGGGGGTTTTTTTTTTTGGAGAGAAGAGAAGTTGAGGACCGATTCCGGCGTTGGGAGCTGAAGGTAAGAGTCGCAGAAGCCTCCTTTCCTCGGGGTTTAAGGTTCTCCTCTGTAGCGCGTGCATGCCGACAGAAGACCGACGCCAAACGCCTTCAAGTAGCGGGCTTTTCTTTTTTCCCCCCTCTTTTCTCTCCAGACGTTTCTTGTGTGTGTGTGTGTGGGTGTCAAAGCTGCGATCGTTCAGGTTTTCCCACACATTGTTGCTGCTTTTGCAAGCTTATGTTTGGAGCTCTGTTTTTTTTAAAAACCATAGGCACTTAAGTTTGGCCGTCCACGTTGGGCTGTGATCACCCATAGCCTGCACTTTCAGTTTGTCAGCCGCTTTGCGCCACAGAGATCTGCCTGCTTTACTTTACAACACACCTAAAGTCTCAATGGGGTCCGTGCATTTCCAAGAGTAGGATGCGCTCCTGTAGGTTAACTGGGCTTTGAAACTTTAAAAAAAAAAAAAAAAAAAAAAAATTTTTTTTTTTTTTTTTTAGCACGCACCTGAGTCATGAACACGTGGTGTCATGCAGTTTTGTTTCTCAGGCCATGGTCGTCCATTCATTTCTTTTTTCTCATCAAGCCACCAGACCACCCTTGCTTCTGCTATGGAAAACAACATGCCGGGGGATAGTGGAGCAGCTGGTACTGTAATACGCTCGAGATGTAAACTCCCTCAGTCCCAGAGGTGATCTTCCTTCTGCAATGATCAGGCTGTCTTGCAGTGGTCTTACAGAGGCGGTGATGCTTCTTCCCCATTGTCCTCTTCACCTGTGAAATAGGATGTGGCTTGTCG
Organism: Olivaichthys viedmensis; assembly: GCA_028565825.1. Lineage (NCBI taxonomy): Eukaryota > Metazoa > Chordata > Actinopteri > Siluriformes > Diplomystidae > Olivaichthys > Olivaichthys viedmensis. Next base: position 15,303,042 of record JAOUQW010000047.1, on the reverse strand, counting down.
TTATCGCACGTCAAGCTGCAGAGAGTCGGTGACATGTTAAGGTTATTCGGAGGTCATGTCCTTGAGGGTCCTCGCACACGCTTCCCTTCGGTCGCTCTTGTCGTTTCACTGCGTATCTGTCACGTCTGTCTTGCAGAACCTCGTGAAATGTGCCCGATTGCACGTAAAGAGAAAGAATAGATGTATCGCGCAATATGTTGGCTGGCATATTCTGCTCTGTAGATGTTGCCTGACCAAATCGGACATGTTGGTTCATTTCTTTGTAAGAAGCTCCAGGTTTTGCAAGTGAAAAAGCAGTAATAAGCAGCCGCATGGAGAGTTGCTGGCTCTCGGATTCAAAGGGGTGATGTCATTCGATATTTGCATTGGAGCTGAAAGTATTGATTTCAAGTCAATACGTGTTTTGTTTTTTCCAAAGCAAAGCAGCTAGATTAAGGCATTCAAACTAGACTGGTTTAACATGCTCTCCCTTTCTGTGGGACCTAGCCTGGAAAGAAGACTCCGTGCAAATTTTTGGGAGCGCAGCGGGACTCTGGTTTGGTTAAAAGCAGAGCAGCTTTGGGCTCAAGCTTTTTTCCAGCTGTCCCTGGAACTTCCGATGCCTGAGCTCTGTCAGCAGAAAGCTGTGTGTACTCTAGCGGCGGGATCCTACGCTCAGGGCCAGACAAAAGATCTAATGGCCTCTCAACCGCTTAACTGCTTGTTTAGCCTTATCTTCCAATTACTCAGTGTTTGTCAGATGTTTACAAAATGTATCTGTTGTTATTCAAGATTTGCAAACTTGCGATAAAGATAAAGTTCATTCAGAGGGACGGGCCAGTGACATGGACTTAGGCTGAAATGTTGTCCTCTGCATTGCTCGGTGTCAGCTGTCAAAGTGGCACAGGCCCTGGAGAGGGCTCAGAGGGGATACACCTGCTTTAAAAACCCACAGAGCAGGAAGCAACCAGAACTGACCAAAAACCCTGCCAAAGAAGGGTTTCCCCATGCCTTTTCTCTTACAATTCAACTTACCAGAATTCCTGTCTCAGGAGATTATTCATTGCTAAAAGCTGAAGTGTCTGTCATGTAACCGCACCAGAGGGTTTCTAGAAAAAAAGTAAAAATAGCAGTTAGATTTGTCTCTCCTGATGTATGGTTGACTTCTTGGTTTTCAGAGGAACAGAAAGGGCAATGAACCATAGACATAAGACTAATTTCCTGTGTACACACAAGCAAATTAAAATGTATGTGTTTATAGTCAGCTGCACAAGTGGGGGAGGGAGAGAGAAACGCGCGGAAAGAGAAACCCTCAGTATGTAGACTCGGTTGTAAGGGGAGTGAGTAAATGGCTGGGCACGTCATTAGGTCATTGTTGGGTCTGCAGCTTGTCTCGATTTAGCTGTGGCTTTTCCACTTAGTCTCCCAGCGCTGGAGGGCACCGCCCTTGGACTTAAGTCTGTTCCATATCAGGAAAAACTATAGGCAGTATAGCTTTGACTGCCATAGTGCTTAGACTTCTTTCACATCTCTTAGGCCTGTTATTCTGGTCCCTTTTGAATCGTTTTGAATGGTGGACGTGAGCATAGTACGTCAGACATGCCTCATTTGCCTCTTTGCAGCAGGATTACATGACGTGTCTACTCCCATTTCAAATTTACCTGCTCAAAGAAGTCTAATGTGCTGACTGGGCAGTTCTGGGGGCTTAAGATCCTGGTGCGCACACACACACACACGCACGTACACGCTGTACTGATTAACCCAATGGCGTAAGTTGTTCTTTAATCCTCTTTAACCCTTTCTCTATATTGTAATGATGATTAACAAGAACAGGCAGAGGGTTGGAGCCAGATGAAAGGCGGGGAGAAGGAACTACTTGACAGATGCTACTAAGGCTGGGCAATATAATGATATCATTATTACGGTACATAAAATTGCTTTTCTAAGAGTATCGTAGGTATTGTCAGTATTTTTACAACCTCGGCCAACTTTACTGTTACGCAGAGTAACAATTAGCTGATTGGATGCTAGAATGTTCCCTCCTGTTACTTATAGTTAGAGTTCCCTATCGTGTAATGTAGTTTATTTTTGTAATATTTTAAAATGGAAAATTGATTTTTTATATTGCCGTTTTATAGTATGTTGTGTGTTCCAACATAAACTTCAGCAAAACAAAATATCACAAGACCTACCATGTATCATGAAAGCATCAAGTATCGGGATATATTTTTGGCCATATTGCCCACCCTTGGTTTCTACTCGACCTCTTTATTTCCTGAAGTGATAAAAGTCATACTCAAGACTGCATCATAGTCACGTAATCATCATTTGCTTTTTCGAAAAAGTACCTGCGGTCTCCTGTTCTCTTTAGCTGAATATTTTTAGGACATAATTTGACATATCCGGCTAAACCTTTACCAGAACCGAATTTGACAGTATATCAGTAGTGTTGGAGTGTAATGGAGCAAAGCATTCATTTATCAACAATTAGATTGAGTGATTAACTTAGTCATTGTGTTATAGCTCACCAGCTCCACAGGAATAAAAAAAGGTAAGTTTGTGTATAGAGAATCAGCCCCCCTTGTGTTATTTCTTTCTCATTATGCATTGCATTAAGGCAGGGTACGCTTGAATACTATGTCATTTTACTTCTATACCAAACAAAACAGCTGTATGCAGGTGTTTAAAATACAATTTAAATAATTAAAACGTATTGCCACGCTGAAAATGAACATCATCGCCTAAACGCTAAAAAATAAGAAAAACCAATGAAACAAACTACATCAGCTACATAAGCTAAAGAAGAAGGTAATACATTTATCTCATTAATGAGTCTTGAAGACTGGACTTGTTGTTCAGTCATTAAGACGTTTTGCCACTCATCAGAGATGCTTCCTCAGTTTTACCTGATTAGGGGAAAATCCCCACTATTTAATCACTTTGTGTGATTCACACCTGCAGCATCACATGACACCGGGGTTCAGAGATGTGAATCGCAGTCGGGGTAAACATGTCAGGACGGCGTTGTAGGTAACGTTACATGATGTCGCAGACGTCCCCAGTGTTCAGAGATGGTTGTCCCATAAAGTATAAAGTAAAAAATAAGGCCCTTACGGATTTTCTCTTCGCCGCGAGCTTCGCCTGTCAGTTGAGAATTTAGCTTTGTGTTCTATCCTGTGACGTTGCTGCAGAAAAACTGAACCGAATGCTGGGTTATCACGTTTCAGCCGAAGAATTAAACCAAACGCTGGGTTCTAATGGCAACCCAGTCGTTATGTTGTGTTAACTACCCAATGATATGAAACAACCCAGCAAAATGATTTAACCTGCTCAACCCAGCGATTGGGTTAATGTAAATAACCCAGCATTTTTTTAAAGAGTTTGGAACACCCCTGTTAAATTTATTGTGGTCATCATATAGTATCGTGTGTGTGTGTGTGTCTGGTGTGTGTTTCTGCATTATGCATGTATAAAAATACAGTATGTAAATGTATCCCATTTGGATCTAATGTTGCTGAAGCTGGTTTTATTGCATGAATGCTGGTTTGCAGAGAGGTGTTTATTTGGTCATCTCTTTCACACATGCTAAGTTTCACACGGTCACAGACATACCAGATCGGTGGAAAAAAATTAACCTGGTTTATTCCACCACTGAGATAAGCTCTGAAATCCCCACCAGGTGTGACTTTGTTCCTCGACTGCAGTTGGTGTGAAAGATAAATCGTTGTGTATAGAGCAGGGGTGCCCAACTCCATGCAGAATTCCCTAGTAAAACACCCGAGTCAAATCACCAGTAAATTACCAGGTTTAGCTGACTTTGAATAGGCAAATCACTAAACTGTACTGGGCTCCGACCCTACAGGACTGGAGATGGGCACCTCTAGTTTAGAGCATTTGTGTTCCAGAAGTGTTAGTGTTGCTAGTGTGCTTTCCCACCATCATGTCCTGGGGAGATACTTCTGTTTTTCTCCCAGTGGTTTCCTTTAAATCGCCACCGAAGTCATGTCCAATAGGTTTATGTCTGTATGCATCATGTAACATTGATTAATATAGACTAAAGCACGCTGATGAGGACGACAGATCTTTTGACAGTCATGTCTGTTGAGGAATCCAGAGGCATGCTTTCTCAGATAATACTCAAATACATTGATTTAGCTCCGAGTTAAGCTAAACTCAGAGTTTACCCTTTCCAAGTTGTATTTTTTTGTGGGCTTTAAAAAAACATATATATATATTTAAAGCTCCATACCAGTATCTGTACTATATTGTTATTGGTAGATTATTGCCTAAAATAAGCATATCTGTGGCAATATTTGATTTACTTGAATATAAATGTTTGTCAACTTTTAACTTTTATTTCATTACATGTTCAAAAGCCAATGGCTACTCTAATAAATTTAACTCTTTCCTGCTGGCCCATTTTAATTTCCATGACCGTTATTTCTCGGCTGTCCAATCGGACCAAAACGGATCTTCAGATCAGTCAGTCGACTCCCAACGTTCACCTAAAAGAGCCGACTCAAAGAGCCACAATAAGGATTCATTTGTCAGTAAGGCTGTTCGATTCCAAAAATGTAGGAAGCCAACTCTCGATTCCCACCGCCTAGAATCGGAGAATCGACACGTTTTGTGATCGACTCCGAGCCCTACTCGTCAGTGAAAAACAGAAGACGACTGTTACAAGAAAGTTGTTAAAAATCTCTGCCCGTTTCTGAAATAACGTTAATTATTAATATTTAGATGGGGAATATATATTTGTCTAATATTTTAATAGATAAACCTTTAGCTCCTTTTCCAATGACATGTTTGGCTAAAAGTCGTTAAAGATTGACAAATTACATTAGCGCACAAGCTAACTAGCTACCCGCTACCTGAAACTTGGCAAAGGCATGCGGTGCTGGAGGCTGCACATTTTAACCAGTTCTTATATTTTAATTGTGGTCACCTTTTTAAAATCCTGTCAGGTTAGTGAGTGTCAGCTAAGTTAGCTGTCTAGTGTCAGCCACCACTGAAGACTGCAGTGCAGTGACTAAAGTGCTATAATAGAATAGAAAGCTCCTTTATTGTCACATATACAAGTACAGTACAGTGAAATTGATTCTTCACATATCCCAGCAT
>JAOUQW010000047.1:15227592-15252621 GCA_028565825.1 Olivaichthys viedmensis | reverse complement strand
GGGTTTATGTAAGGAGACGAACAGAAGAGAGATTGATACCACAGTGTATCAAAACAACAGTGAAACATGGTGGTGGAATTTCAATGTGCTTCACAGACTTTTGGACCCCACAAGATAATCAAAATTTTAGATAATTTATTGTAATTTATTATAAAATTTCATAGCCATTTTGAGCAAAGACAGATCACTGCTCATTGAGCGGTGTGGTGAGACGTTACCTGTTCTCGCAGTAAGTGATCTGGAGGTCCATGTTTACCCGAAACACGAACATCTGACTCTCCATGCGCACCTCATTAAGAGTGGAGGGCGGGAGCGTGTGAGCAAGGGCGACCAATCCCATTGGCCGGTGAAGCGAGCGCGAGGGGCATGGCACCAGGGCTGGCCGACAGCGAATCCGGCCAGTGACGTGGATCACCTGAAAGGAAGTTAAATAAGAACCACAGTTGAACTAATTGTACAAAAAAATGGATGAAAAGATAATACTGCTCTACTAGGGCAAAATGTAGTATCTGCAAAATTTCGGAATATTAAGTATTTGTTGTCTTTTGCCATGTAATTTTGTTTTATGGATTAAACATAACCTTACTATTAGCCACCAAACAACCCTATATCTAATTATCTAGCTATTATTCATTTGGCTGGACATCAAGTAAACTTTATTGATACAGAAAATAATTTTTCTGTTTTACCCAGTAAGCAGTTCCTGCCTTTTGCCGTAGTAGGGCAGAATATTTTATTACAATTCTCAGTCCAGGTCCTTGATATTTACGCTCTCAACATTATTGATGTGCTTCCTTGTTACACGTGATTCACTTGGCTCAAGAAAGACTGAATCATTACCCGATGAGTCAAATCAGGTGTCTTACAAAGTAAGAACAAAGATAGTAGTGTGTTTTACGGCTTTTAAGCAGACCTTTGAGTTTCTTTTTGTATATGATATGCTTTAAGATTACTAAACACAGGAGGATAATTGGATAATTAAAAGGTTAATTAGTTTTGTGCATTCATGTTTTCTTTAGTGCTATTAATGGTGAATTACCATAGTGTACATCCTACATCCACTTTTAAAATAAATGAAACACTAACCAAACAACTGTTTGTGTGCATTTTTAAAAGCTATTTGGGAGCTTTCTATATCCACACAGAAGCCAAACAAGTGCTAGCTCACTGTGAGCGTCCATTTTTTCCCGACCTTATACAGTTGAGGCTGTGTGAACGCTCTGAGGTGGGAAGTAGAAAGTTCCGAGTCAGAAATTACCAAGTTCCCAGTTGTCATGAAAGCTGCATTAGGACACAAAAATGTCCAGTGTATGGTTTTTGCACCACTGAGAAACTCTGTTTCGTTATGTTAAGAACTGTACTCCCTGTTACACAGGGAGTACAGTTCTTAACATAATGATCTTAACACTACAGTGCCTTTGGGAAACTGGACCTGTATCAGAGCTCAGACTCACCTTATAACCAGAGGATTTGACATGTAGGCCGCGCTTAGTGAGGGTGGATTTCATCCGGACAAAGAAACCTCGCTCTGCTAGTTCATCGCCAGGTGACAGAGGACTGGAGGGGGCTACAGGAGAAATGTCAAATGAGTTTAAGATCACACACATATGCACAAATGTTGCACCCATGCACAACATGTCTAGCATACAGTATATACTTAAATAAAATAACAGGTGAACACACAAACAAATTATAAGACAATCAAAATGACGAGAAAGAAAAATCAGTGAAGAACATGAAAAAAAGAATTACGGATTGGCCCTAATTTATTTTAACCAAAAAGCAACTTAATAAAGCTGTCAGTAAATGATTACCTGGTTCAGGTGTGCCAGCCAATGAGGAGGTAGAGGCAGAACTTGAGGCGCTCTCTTGGGCAGTCAGACAACCTGCCTCCGTGCGTAGGTGTGGCTTAATTCCCAATCGGTCTGCCATCTCCACATGGTCTGCAGGATGGATGTAGTCAAACACACTACTGCCCGTCAACTCCACCTGAAAACACACACACACACACACACAAACACACACACACACACACACACACATACACACATACACTGAGTGCACAGAGCATTAAAACATTATGTTCGCCTTCCCAGTATTATGTTGCCGAACTTTTAGTTGTCAATTGGCTAACTGATTTGTCCACGTCAGCCCCTTTCCCCCTTTTTCATCAACGGCCTGTTTTAAGACAATTAGCCTGGTGTTGGCTGGATTTCTTGTGGGTTGTGAATCGTTGAGTTTTTTTCATTTTGGGTAAAATTACAAGAGACTGCTGAGTTTGAAAAATCCATCAACGTTGCCGTTCTTGATACCCTCAAACCATTACAACCTGGCACCTACTATCATAGCCTATTCAGAGGCACATAAATCTTTTTTTCTTGCCAATTCAGTGTCTCAAGCCTTGAAAATCCTTCTATATCATGTCTTCTCTCTTTCATTTTACACCAATTGATGTGGATTTAACAGGTGAAATCACTTAGCTCATATTACAACTGAGTTCACTGCAGGCAGTAATATAATAGCAGAAATATCAGTAAAATAGTAACAGTCATCCAAAGGCTATTCATTTAACAGAAAATGTATAAAACACATAACTATTGCATGTTATCATTCCACTCTTACTTCTCTGTCATCTTGTAAAGGTGTTTAAATGAAAAAACTAAACATATTAAGGGGGAAATAATGTCCTGAAGTGCAAAATCTTTTGTTCAAATTAAAAGTACACATTACAATTCTAACAGTGTTTAAAAAGACAAAAAGTCACAATAAAAGTTTTGTAAACTGTTTTTGGTCCATAAACTCATTATACAGTAATATAAACAGTAATGCAACATTCTATAATACAATTTTTTTATTTGAATAAACCCTCATATTCACATACACTCTCTCAAGCATACACACTCACATGCTCATCCACAACCAAGCACATACACACACATTTATGCTGGAGCTGCAACTAACATCAGAAAGATAAAAGCAACCTCACACATAAATCATTAACTATACCATAGCATGAACTCCATGTAATATTCTATTTGCTACACATTACAAAATGTATAAGGGAAGTCAAAGCGCATAGCAACTCAGGGTTATATAGAACCCTCTTGCACCCAGATTGCACTGCACTAAAACCAACACCTAAAATCTAAAGTATTATTCCATCCTCTTTCTGTTTATTAAAAAAAAAAGCAGTTGCTTCAATAGTTTAGATAAATAGATAAAAGTAAGACAAATATGAAAGTCACACTGTTCTTGTCCTCCTTTCCTTTCCAGATCTATAAAAACCTGATCGGCGTGGGTCAGATTACATTCTATCTTGATAAAAAGCCAGTTTCTCCCTCACACCCTTGTCTGCGGGACATACCTACTTATTACAGGATTAGATCCATTTACTGAAGGATTTTATAGGATTTTCCGCCGGCCTTCAAGGACACTAATGCCCGCGAAAAAAAGAAGCAGGTTGGGTGAAATCGGACAAGAAAAAAAAGAAAGAAAGAGAGAGAAAAAAGTGGTAGGGGAGGAGTGGGAGCCTGAGAGGGATAACAGTTGTGCAAGTGTGTGTTCACTAATTGAGAGGTAAAACGTGGAGGTACTTCATAGAGACGTTGGGCATGAGAGACCTGGCTTGGAGGACTTAATCTAGCCTGCAAAGCCTTAGAGAAAGTGGTTTAGGTGTAGATTCGGCAGGGTTCTCAGTCTCTATGGTGCAGTTAAAGAGATTGGAGTTGGAAGATGAGCATCTCTGAAATGGAGTGATGGAGAACGGAAGAGAGGAAGATGGGGGGTGTAAGAGACACAGTGGGAAATAGAGGATGAGAGAAAAGCCTTTAGTTAGTGAAAGAGGAATAAGGAGAGAAAAGAGAAGGGGGTGGAGTAGGATAGGGGGGGAGACATGATATAAATAATAGCAGTGCCTTTAATATGCATGAGGCATCCGGGCAGTCGTCCACAACACACTTTCCGTCCGCCGCTGACTGATGGGGGAGAGATGGAGGGTGAGAGAGATAGAGAGAGACAGGGAGAGAGAGAGAGGAGCAAGAGGAGAGGAGAGGAGAAGAGGGAGAAGGTGCTGCATACTAACCAGGCCGGAATCAATTCCCCACCCTGTCCGGCCTGCTCCACCTCCCTGGTAGGGCTGCAATGAGAGGCAAAGAGAGCAGAAGCTCAGCCCCTGGACCTCCACTTCCACCTTTCTACCTCTGTACCTTTCGTGGAGATCCTCCACCTCTGCACCTCATTCTTGGAGCTCCAGGAACAGCCAAATTATCTTCGTAGGTGGCAGAGGACATGGCCTCAAGCTGAAGGTGCCTGACCCGGCCTAATCTGCCTAAGGAACCCTACAGACTGGTGAAAGGCCAACAGGGATTAACTCAATTTACAGAGACACGCGTTCAGGCTTCGGGCTTACTGACGATCAGTTTCAGTGTCCAACTCAAATAGATCAGATCCTACAAGGCTTGATGTCCAAGCTTGTTGTTTATCATTCTGTCTCATCTTGACGTGTAAGGCAAAAACAACGAAGAGAGATTGTCATGTTTGTGAAGAGTAGCGCATTCATTTTGAGCCATCTGCACATGGATAATAAAAAGATTATTCTATTAATGCATTCTGCTCTCGCAGATGTCTGGACTCACTGTTCTGTTTGAAACATAACCAAACCAAACAAACCATGGCAAAGCTATAATCAGCCATGGTCCTAAAACCCAGCTGAGTAATCTCCTATCAGTTGGATGGCCGAAAAAAACAAAAGCACAGGAGAAAAGCCCAATCATCGAGCCATTTCTCCTTTTACACCCACTCAATAAGTTCTCTCTGAGCAATGCCTTATTTTCTTTCGCCTCTATGCTATTCAATCCCTCCTCCTAAACATATCTTTTTTCCCCTCACTTGCTCCCTACATTTCTCACTATCTGTCTTCCCATCCCCCTTGCAGACTATGTGTGTGTGTGTGTGTTTTTCTACATCTTACAATCAATGCTGCTTTTAAGATGCCTATCGATTTGCTCCCGAGACAGACCCCAGCTCGCTAGGGCAACACTTTGATTGCTGTGCGAGTAATTACTGTTATTATTTATGCATCTGGGCGAAATGGCAGGACTTAACATTCCCTGTACGAGAGGCCACAGGCAATCAAAGGAGGTGAGCACCTGGTGAGCAAGCGCACAACAGTCGAGAGAGAGGGACAGAGAGAGGGAGAGAAAGGGTACGAGAGAGAGAGAGAGAGAGAGAGAGAGAGAGAGAGCATGCAGGGACATGGATATTCTCACAAGGTTTCTTTCCTTTCGTTCTTTCTCGCAAACAACTGCATGAATAACACAGATACACATCTATACAATACACAAAGGAGTGTCAAGTGTTAGAAACACTGCCATTTGTGTGTGTGCATGTGTGTGTCTAACCTGTGAGAGGCCCAAGTAAATCGACACCGTCTCAGAAATGTAGAGGAATCGGCCTTCTTTACTGACCACGAACACGAACCCATCCAGAGACTGCAGAACAAATGAGAGGAATATTTTATTTCTCTCACAAACACTCAGAATTCAATACTCTTTTTCCAGACACAAATCTAGACCTAAATTGGATTTTCAATGGGCATCGACAGTGTGATCCAATTCAGGAATAAACACCAAACCAAACCGACTTTCTTACTACATCAAATAAGCCCCTGGTTGTATTTCCTTTGAATATACAAAGATATGAACATTCTCCAATCAAAAAGATTATACAATAATCAAAAACACCAGAGGTTCATACGTCTGGACCATTTAACAGACACTAATAAGCAGACACTAATCCCCCCTCACCACAATCTGCTCAGAGAAGTGGCAGTAGGCACGGCGGTGTGCGACTCAAATGAAAAAAAAACTGAAAGGTATACAGCCACCCTATTAAGAGACTCCTTCAAAGAATAACATTAATCGTAATAACAAGCATCCACAAGTGAGCAGTGAAGGTGGCCACTTGGAGAATGACTGCTGTTTTGGCGGCGACTCTTGAAGTGGCGGTAATTTATGCACAGGACGCGTTCGCTATGCAAATGAGAGTGGCCGGGAATTGTGGGATAGGCGAGCTGCCTTGAACCGCATGATAAAAAAATAAAGAGCAATTATGTAGTTATTAGTGACAGAGGACACGGCGGAGAAAAGAGACGCACATTATTATTTTTTTTGTTCCCTGAAGCATTAATTTGATTTCTGCTGTGTCTCTGCTTTCCATGTCATTTTGTAGACGTTGTGCTTCTGTTTTCATGTGAGACTTTGTCTGTGTTTTTTTTTTTAAACTACAGTTTAGGTGTAATAAATAGAGGGTATTTACTTCAGATTTAGCCTTACACGTCAGTGAAGGCGTGGGTAAGGCATTCTTGGCAGCAGGAAATTGATATTTAAGTGATGCAGCGCCTATCAAAGTTCAGATACAAGAGTTAAAGTTACTTGAGAGAAACATACATCTAAATTAAAAGGGGGTTGTGACAGAATAGTGTATTGTTGTATTTTGATAAGTAAATCTAAATTATTAATACCATTAATTTTGTCACAAAAAATGTATGTTACTATGTGCAGGTGCAGTGCATTACTTGAAATGATAATGATTTCAAAGTTGCCCTCTTTAAGAATGAAAAGTGAAAAATTGTAAGCAGATACAGAAATGTACTGAACACCTTAATATTGGGTTGTACAGTTATTTACACCATTAATACTTCATACTATCACAGAACAATAATTGTAACAGACAGACAGTGTGTGGCTGCCCAATAATAAATAGACCTAGTACATTTTTTACCTTTAAAGTAAAGATAAAGATTCACGAGTTAGTAGTAATGGGAGGTAGATTAAACAACATACAAGTTTTAGCAGAGTCAGACATGTTGGGTGTTTACCTGTAGTAGATGTGCTCCCAAGTGCTGCTCAAATATGTCAGTGGCCAGTGAGCGACTGTTTCTCCGAACTACACAGCAAGACAGACACACAAAGATCATTACAAAAACTGGACATGGAAATATTTTCTGATACATTTGTAGCCTTGGCACAGCAGAACCGTATAACTTTATATCATATTATCCTGACCACAATAAAGTGGTTACTGAAGTTTCCTTTTACTGAATGAATGAATGAATGAATGAATGAATGAATGAAAATGCAAACCATCTGACAGACGACATACTCTTAGAATTCTTATCGTGTGATCAAGAAAAGGGATTCTCAAACTTTTTGAAGCCACGGATCCCTTTAAGTGTAGAATTTTTTTTAATGGACCCCCTTATGATTATGCACAGATTTATTTTATGGTTATAATCCAACTATTCAAATATTTATTTATTGTACAAATCATATATTTGGATCATGTTAACAGCAGTTTTCCGAGTCTTATTGGATTCAAGTTGACGTTAACTAAACTTGACAATTGACACTAACTAAAGTTGACGTTATTTATACCTGCTTAGATTATGAACTGAAAAACTTCCTATTCGTCACACATAGTGTGACAGACATCGTTTTGAACCTATTCAGTTCAGGTGATCCGTCAATAAGGCTTAGAACTATAATAAATAAATAATAACTATAACAACTGTAACAACTCCCTCGTCATCGCAGACCCCCTGTCAGTACGTCACGGACCCCTGGGAGTCCACAGACCCCATTTTGAGAGCCACTGTTCTAGATGTGTCTTCGTTGTATGTCCTCTACACACAATCGGCTATCCAGGATGGTGTATGTCAGAGTCAGTGTGCTTAACTGAGATGACAAACACACATGCTAATTCAGCCTCCTGCTGCTGTGGGGTGTCTGTCACGACAAGGCAAACAAATTGGAAAATCAGACAAGTAACATTTACAAGCAAGCATCTCTTTTCATTTACAAAGCGTTAGGTCTGTCTTTGATTCTGTCTTCACAGCAGGTGGTGTGATGGGACATGTTTGTATTTGTGTGCGTGTGTCTATTCCAAAAGGGAGGATGGCAGTGTGGTTCTGCAGTGTGACAATGTGGTTAGTTTCCCTGATATCTCTGGCATTTCTAATATTTTATTGGTTTTATTGGACAGGATGTCTCACACACACATACACATTCATACTCCTAAAGCCAGCACAGGAGCAACTGTGGGACAAAGCCATAGTGTCAGAGTGGGATGTCCCCCTCCTCAACTGAGAACAGGAATATCAATGAGCCTGGTCCTTTCAGAGGCCTCAAAAGGGGGCTTCACACCCAGGCCAGGATAACCACTAAGTGTTCTCTAGTGTGTGTGTGTGTGTGTGTGTGTGTGTGTGTGTGTGTGTGTGTGTGTGTACAGAGGGGGGTGCTATACAGAGCACTACTTGTTCCCATTCTGGCACCCTTGATCTAAACACACAATTTGGGCTGTGGCTATGAGCAATGCTGCCTTACCATAGCAAATAAACAGGTGGCGATAAGTCATGAAAGCTGATGGATGGATGAGCCTTTATTTACCAAAATCAACCAAAGGTGCAACCATAGTGGCAATGGTAATAATACAGAGGTAAATCAACATAATGATGTTGATGATGATGAGAATGAGGATGGGTCAGCTTTGAAGGGTGCCCTTATGGAAATTAACCATGTTATTTTTTATTATTATTTTTAAATAAATGAAAAACCATGATTTGGTTACTATGGTCTATAGTCTGTCATAATTTTACTACTACTATGGTCACTATGTCATCTCTCTAGTAAACACAATTAAACTGACAATAAAACTTTAAATGAAAAATGAAATGTTTGGTGTGATTTATGAATGGTACAATGTATGGCGGATACAGTACTTTTTTACTAGATTATAAATGAAAAATTGCATTTGACACACTAAGTGAACTTTGGTAATTCATTTCATAAAACTGTTTTTGTACAGTTTTGTAAATCCTAAAACAAAGTAACTTCACATAATAAATGAACAAGGCCTTATAAGGCCGCTAAAGTTCTTTTTTCCATATTAAATATCAAACCCCATCTTTTAACCACATAGCAAACTATAGTAGTGTCAAAAGAGCAACATAACAGTTAACATACATACCACAATAAAACTATGGTAATGTCGTTGTCAAGAATATAACAACCATAGTTACCATAAGTTACTGAAGTAAAACTGTGTCAGTATCAAAGTTTTAAATATTTAAATAAAATAGTTACCATAATGCACCATAGTAAAACCATAGTAAACTATAGTGAATTTTCACTTCCCTCATGTGCAGGTTTTCTTTTCTCCTGTCCTATTTGACTTTGTCTTATTCTTCCCTCCCTCTCTCACTCTCTCACCCTTCCTTTACTCCCGATCCTATTAACCAAGTTAGGAGGTTACTATGGGAACTGTGACATTGGCTTTTTATTTCACTTAAATTTGCTCAATCTAGTTGGCTGATAGGAATCGCAGGCCGATCCCCTGGCAACTTCTTTACAGGGAGGTGCTCATTATGTCCCCCCACCCCCAGCTATAGAGACAGAATAAGCCTGATAGAGAGAGAAAGGGAAAGCGAGAGGGAGACTCTAGTCACAACGTCCTTCTCCGGCGCAATTATGCTTTCATTCAGCCACCCTTCTTGCCCTCCCCTCTTTCTCTCTCTCTCCATCGTAAACTCACTCCTTATGCGGTCGAACATAATTTGAGTGCAATTAACGTCCCTTAAAAGCCTTTGCCACTTTAAACGCTGAGCATTAGGAGAAGACGGGCATCTAAAGCGGGGGGGGGGGGGATGAAAGTCAAAGCCACAGGGAGACAGAGAGAGAATGTCCATTCAAGGAGCACAGTCTGATAAAACAATCAAACTCACGTTAAACATTCTTGCATTACCAAACTGTATCTTAGGCAGTCAAATACTGTACATACAGCTTCAGGCCTTTATTTAGTAGGGCTCATGTTGTGGGTAAAAGAACTTCACCAGGGTGCCATGGGCTACAGCTGGGTGTGGTCAATTAGAATCACAATTTTTCCAATCAGCAATCCTTTCGTCCTGTCTAGTAGTAGTAAGTTAAGGCAATAAAGCCGTGACATTTACATTTATTCATTTGGTAGACGCTTTTATCCAAAGACACTTACAATTGAGAGAGGATACAATCCAAGCAATTGAGAATTAAAGGCCTTGCTCAAGAGCCCAACAATGGCTGGGATTTAAAATCTCACAACTTTCTGGTCACTAGCTCAGTGTCACTAACACTGTCAACTGTCACATGGCTGAGTGGTAAAATGTCTTCAAGATTATAATACCAGTGCCAGAAAGAAAAAAAACAACACATATAACTTTAAAATTACTATCCAAATTCAGGCACATCATTAATAAATAGTTAAGATTAGAGATGCACTGAGCTGATACAGAGATTACGTATCGGGTTGATAACGGCCTCAAATGCTGGACATGTATTGTATCGGATCTGACATATTTTTTGATCCACATGTGATGTTGACTGACATGGCATGGATCTTACACATGAACATAGGACATAAATTGTGGTGCCGCACGTCACCATCACGCCTGCGATGTTTGGCATAGCTCAGCAACAGAAGTTTGCAGAAAGTCGGCTCGCTCACTGTGAGGTTGTCAGTATCGGACCAGTATCGGCTATCAGCTGATACTCAGATCTCTGATATTGGTATCGTATCAAAAATGAAAAAAGTGAGATCAGTGCATCCCTAGGTAAGATTACAAAATTACAGGTTAGGTTAACTTTTGTGTATTGATTAGAGTGGGGGGAAAATAGGGAAGAATTCCTGTAGAGCTACAGGTTAATAAAGACATTGTGTTTGGAGGAATGGAGTGCATGGTAAAGCATTCTTGTGCACTTTACTCAAAAGCCCCAGTAAGTGCTAATGTAAGTGCATGCACCCTCTAAACGGCTAAATGTCTGACATAAAAGCTTTAAAGCTATTTTTTTTACGAACGCTGGCAGGAAATTCTCAAAAACCGAAGCTCACTTGTCCTTTGCCTAAGCCATCGGTGTTAAACTTTAATCACACTTTACTGGAATTCACTCTCATTACAAAGCGCTTAAAGACTTTTTGCAAAACACTTCACACACTGCTTAACCTCTAAGCACAAATTTTGTGATAAACTCTTTTGGGAATACTAAGACAAAAAAAAAAACCTTGAAAATCAGTAACAGAACTCTGACCTACTCAGGCGAAACACTAATGTGTTTTTTCTATACTTTTGTATCACTTCTACAGAATGAGAAAAAGTTAAAATGTCATTTTCTGTAGACAACATAAGGCAGGCAGAGAAAGCCCATTGTATCCTTTTTTCAACCTGATGTCATGAAAAAATTAGAATGTATGAAATGGCTACACCTGCCAGCCAAGCCACAGCCAACAAGCTTTCAAAATAACACTATCAGACATCAATACACACATAAAATAACAGTAATGAAACTTGTTAACTGCTGTATAATGGAGAGGAACTGAAGAGATTAAGCTAGAGGTAGAGGTGGCTTTAATGAGGAAGTGTTGGAGGAAGGCTCTGTCTCCTAAGGAGACGCTAGTTAACCATGTCATCAGCCGTAATATGAGAATAACAGAGGCATTGCATTTGATGTACACTAAATTCTCTGGCGAAACAGAAATCAGACGGAGTATCCTTAATAGTTATTTTCTTTTCTCTATAAATTGACTAATTATATAATTTGTCTGCTCTTCTGAATGTTTATGTTATTTTCATTCATTCACATCAAAGTGTGGTATATATTTACACTTTTGCAAACACTAAAAGTAAACAAATATGTCAATAAATAAGTCAATTATAAGTCAACATTTCTCTGTTATTTTCTTGACTTGATGTATACAACAGTGACACCAGCACACACACTGTGTTCTCAATGAATCCGATTAATCAGTGCAGTGTAGAAAACATGGTTTGTCGCAGAAATTCGTATGATAAGTGTCTTTGGCATTTTGATGTGGACATTTCATTTTGAGACGACAGTTCATGGTTTTGGAATTTTGAGAAATCTGTTAAGACATCTGAAAGCACAGACTGCAAATCCTGAATCTGAATCGTATTGTATATATAAATATGCACATGAAGTGAAATAAACAAACAGAATTCTATACATCTAAGACATATTATTTTTCCTCTTATCTTCCTCATCCATCGTGCCCCCCTGTTCTGCTCCTTAACTCTCTTTCCTCAGTTTTTACTCTTTTTTTCTCCCTCACTCCTTGCCTCTTTCCCTCTCTTTCTCTCACTTCGTGTGAAGGTCATGCAATTGATTTTCCTCTGTCTATTCATTTTTCAAGACTGGCTTTGAAACGTGGGAAGCAGACAAAAGCCAGTCCCCCAGTTCCCCCCCCTCCCCTCCCCTCTGCTCCGCTCTTTCTGCCCCCTCCCACCTCGCCAGTGTGTGTGCCTGTGTGTAAGTGTGTGTGGATGGGGTGATGAGGTTGATGGGGGATACCACTACACACATCACCCTTCAGGGAGCTACCGGGGCTATGCTGCACCCGATTCCATGTTCCTGCAGCGGAATTACAGCCATGCATCACGCTTGGTCCCCTCTCAGCTGTGCTTTGTCATCGTCCTCCTCTGTGTCAGGCCAAAGAGGAAAGTGTAATTACAGACTTATGGGCTGGATTAAAGGAAAACTTCACGCAAAATTACTAGAGGAGCTACAAATCACTGAAAAGGCAGGTTTTCACAGACGTTCTGGAACCTTTTAAGGAACTAGCAAGATCCAAAAGTATGCTGAACAGGATTCACGCAGTTCCTGGACGAGTTCATGGTTTGAGTTCCCATCACACTGCAGGGACTGTGACCGTTACGCAAATATGTTAACATTAATGTAAATTTTTTAAATCAGATGCGCACGTACAAAGTGCAGTTTCACGCTTTGAGTGTTATTTTCCCCCACTAGCACTGAGTGGCATGCCACTAGAAGCATGTACAAAACACACTCCTGCTATGTTTTTAATTCGCCACTTGTGTAAAAGCAAAAGTATCGCAGAAACGTTCCACTTTGCTGGTTGTGCACCTCTGATAAAAAAAAAGCTTTAGCAATTGCTGGTTAGCTAAATGCAGATTCTTAAAATGCAGGGTAGGATAGTTTGTCATTCTGTGAAGCTTGCCTTTGACCAATCAGCAATGTTTACAGAAGTACGTTCTACTCCAGTTGTTCTTGGTTAGTACCTACTCTGGAGCAGAAAGTTTCCTGTAACTACGGACCAGGAACTAAAATTGTCTAAAAAAGTTCCTGAGTTCCTGAAAAGTTTCCTGTGGTAGATCTAGTGGGGACCAGAGGGTATGATCTTACTCGCATTATGCTAACTGGCCCCTGCTAGCTTTTTATAGTGCACGCACATACCCCATGTCTTAAATAAGCCAAATCACACTGTGGTTGATATGTACATAAACAGCATCATATTTTCCTTTAGCAGTTACATTAACTGCCCACTGTGTCAGTAGTGTTATTACAGTATACTATATATGTCAATAATTAACGCTTGTGTCTGAAAAAGACATCAACAGAACAAACGCCCGAATTTATCAAACTGAGGTTGGGGAATTAAGAGAGGTCATAAAATGGGTCTCATTTGTTATAAAAGTCCCCGGGCACCTGCACTACACTGCTGGCAAATCCATGCACCAAATCACAATCTATCACCACAGAGTGCAAGTACCCAAGTGCACTTAACAGTGCAGGGTAAAGGCCACATCAGCTCAATCTCTACTCAATTTATCTCACTAAAGCTATAGGTGGTACCACTGCAGCACTGCACCACTAATGTAATAAGGTTTAAAGATTTTAGAGAAATGGCCAGGTGTTGTGCATCATTATTCGAAAATACTTTGACCATCTGATGGAGACGTTTCTCAGTTTTCATGCCATTACCCAATAAGGTCAAGAGAAGATTCAGACCCCTGAGATTAGTCATACTCAACTTTATAAAATGTATTTTCTATGATTAAAACCATTTGTGGGGATATACATTTAAGCGTGTGAAAATTGTTACTGAAGTGGTGTAAAAAATGGCAGCATTAAAAATCTCACTGGAAAAATCGAAGTAGCAATTAGTTATTACATCATAAAATATAAGAGCTTATCAGGTTCCAATATGCAATTGTAGGCCATGCAGCGCTGGTTTACCGGAGGAAGGGGGTGGTTGTGTGTAAAGTTGGGGGTCGTTTCCAATTTGCATATTTATAATGTCTGGATTTCTTTATGAGGATAAAAGTATAGGCGCTTCTGTGCCTTTTTCTGTTGTATAATTACATTTTTGAATGTTGAAGCGCCTCGTCAAGCAATTTATTATTTAATATGGAAAAAATATTATGGTCTTTAAAAACGTTTTTAGGTTTTTTTGATATAAAGATTATTAGTAGCATATAGGTGAATTACTCCGCATAGAATGAGCATTTTAGTGGACACAGAGAATGTGATTGACAAGTGAACAAGAGGAATATTGAGCTTTAAAAAGAATGGGCAACTTGTTTAGATCATCTATTAGACTACACTTCAGCCAGACACCAACAACAGAAAATGTGTTCACTGTTGTGGCAGTAAACAATAAGCCATCCAACTGTTTTGTGCACTTGAATGACTGAAATGCTGTTGTATGCTGATTTGACAGTATGCCTGGTGCTGAAATTTTGCCCCCTATGTGCTGGAACTCACTCTCTCTTTCTGCAGCTACACAAAGCGCAGCGTGCTCTAATGGTGACTGAGAGCACGCGATCCTGATTCTGGCTCTTTAAGCATGGTGTCCTGTTTCTTTGAAATCAAGTGTTGGTAGGTGTGTGATAATGAGGATAACTGAGCCACCACTGTTAGCTTACATTGTGCTTTCAGTCAGTAGTCTTTCTCGTCTCGTGCACACACACACACACATTAACACCTCTATTTCTCAGTCTCACAGTTGGATTTCACTCTTTTACAAACATGCGCATACACACCCATGCAAGTGCACAACTAATTGTAGCTAAGCTGTTACACCTCTGTAATAATAGCAATTAAGCGACCCTTGTAATTATGCTCTGCCCGTTACATAGTTAATGTCCGTAATTACAAATTGCACAGATAATTTCCTTCTCCTTTGGAGTGCCGTCTCTTTCTTTCCAGTTATATTGTTTGCACGGATGCGACGAATGTGAGTGAGAGAGAGAAAGAGAAACACTTGGCTATTGCAGCAGCAGTGAGGAGCTTTGATGCAACAGACATAATGAGGCTCACACACGCAGTAAAACAGAGACATTGCACATAAATAGACTCCTCTGGTCCGGCCACTTGTTAACAAGCTTGGGTGAAGACTCTCCCTCTTTTGTCCAGCTCAGTCTGCTCCAAGAAAAATCCACCCACAGGTAGCAGCTAATTGGCTCTTAGATCTATTGTAAAATTCACATTTGAGATGAGCTTTACAGAACATAAAATGAACAATGGGCAGAATTGGACGAACCCATGATGCCAAATGGCGCTGGTCTCAAATACGTGCAGAATCCTCAAACACCAGAAAAGACCACATGAAAGTGGTGGAGTGAGATATATAGTTTTGTGCCACCAAAAGTCGTGAGTGAAGCAGTAAATGCATTATTTCAGATGAGCCGTATTTAGCTCCGCATGACTGCAAGTGATTACTCCTGTGGCGCAATCTCAATTACTTTTCTCACTCTATATGTGCACGTGTGTGTGTGAGTGTGTGTGAGTATGTGTGTGTGCCTGAACTCCATCTCCCCACTCTACATTCTCCCCTGCAATTTTTAAAGAGAAAGTATCCCCAATGACATACACCGCCGACCTATAAGACAATAATAGCCTATTCCATTTAAATTCATAATTTAAATTAATAACGCATTTGTATTCATCGACAGGCTGCCACTGTCATGTCAGAATTGAGTTTGGCTGGAGCTTGCTCTCATCCACCTCCTCTGTTAATAGCGCTCTTGTATGTGAATGGCTCTGTGATTGATGCTGTTGTCAATAAGGGCCTCATACACAATCAGAATTTCAAAGTATTAAATATTTCCAAATTCTGTTTGTTTTTTCCACTAATAATTCCGTCTAAATATTTTCCATCTTACTCTGCTTCCTCACATGGTGAAACCACATAGAAAGATTTTAAAATTGAAATCGCTGCACTAAATGTACATATCTTGCTGAACCTTTCAAAGCAGTACTTACACTTTCTTCTTCATTTTCATGCAAGTCAGCAATGACAAATAACTTAATGGATTCATTACCTTCGTTCTTTTCAAAAACAAAAAAAGCTAATAGGTGAAACACAAATAAATCCCTTTCCCAAGATAGTTTCACCACAAAAATGGCACATAGCCAGGTTCTGACCACCAAGAATGATGGATGGATGATGGAATAATGGAGTTTCAGACAGACAGGGAAATCAGCTACGTGCTTGCCAGTGGATGAAATGCACCTGAACATGACTTCAGATGATTTTAGCAGGGTTGGGTTGAAAATAGGTCAGTCAGTTCAACTAATTTATACAAGTCTTCTGATTTGAGGTTGTTCAAAAAAACAACATCAAAAACAACCAAAATGTTAGATTACTTAGATTCCACTTTTTCTTACTTGTATCAAGTGAGATCAAGGATCAACCTGGAATCTTTGACCAATATACAGTCAAATGGGCTCTATTTAGCCATGTTTCTCAAAATCTAAAGGAAGAATCAAATTGATCAAAATTGTCTACTTTTTTTTTTAATTAAAAGAATGGCCTAATTGTCAAAAATAATTTTTCCCATTTGTGGTTTGCATTATATCATAAAATATTGTATTGTGAAATTAAAATCATCTAGAAACTGAATTTTAGTTGGATGATCTTTGAAAAGCAGAGCCCTGGGCTTGGTCAGTGCTCACCTTTGTTGCAGTTATTTTCCCCCTCAAGCAAGGGGCTCCAGGGTGGGTCTCCCTGACTGGCAAAGTGCCTCATGTGCAGGTAGCTGATGGTCAGGCGGATGACCGAGGCCTTGTCCAGCTGGCTGGTGATGGCGCCGGGGAGAGGGAGCATTTTGGCCAGCTCGAAAAACTCAAAGTTCTCTTTACCACGACGAGAACGGGCTGCATTTCGGGACTTCTCCTTCCGCAGATTTTGTAAACTGAGAGGAAAAATAAAAACAGGGAGAGTGGGGAAATGATATGATTAGTTTGTGATTTGTGATTAGTTTGCAATAGCTGTAGGTGGAAGGATAAGATAATAAGGTCAAGCATCCGTATTCGAATTAGTCTCTGAAACCCAATAAACTAGCTTTTCTGAATCCTGTACAGTTTACCATTGGATTGAGAGCCAGAGCTCATCGGGTTTGTGTTCTGTATGAGAGAGAAGAAGGTTTGACTGACAGCATCAAATGTGGCCTATTCACATCCGCATGGTCATTTCTCAAAACAAAACAACTTCCATGTGAGACGTGCTCATCATTTACCACTATGGGAGGGTCGATTTATTGACTGTTGTGATAGGATCAATGATATCTCATGCTCTTGCTTCTGGGTTCCCACTCTTTTTAGGAAATAATTTTCCAGGATGTTTTCCAGGACATAATCAAGGTTTACTTAAATATTTGAAGTGAAGTATACAAGATTTTGAGAAACCAGAGGCTGGTTAAGATTAAAAGGATAGTTAAGTTTAAATTAGTTTAAATCCCCTCATCCAACACTAAGGAACCAAGTAGAATATGACCAAAGTTCAGATTTCAAGGATTATATAAAAACAATATAAAAACAATTTGATGCCTTAGCCCATAAAAAATCCCAAATTTGGTCAGAATTCCAACTATCTTAATCTCTTTGCAAAAGAGATTCTATCGCAATGGGATTCTCCTGGTAGAATTAGTGTAAAGAAAGTTATGTAGACTGACGTCTGGGTGGTAGGATCTAGATAATGACCCTCACTTGCCCTGAACTTATATTTTTAAAAACATATGTACAATGTCAGCTAATAAGAAATTACGCTAAAATGTGCAACCTCAGTGCCTTAATTGCCCAATTTCCCAGCTAACAATTCAGGTTAGCAGAACGTTTTCTGAACATTGCAGTGCCAGGAACTTTTGGTCTAAGTATGTTTTATCTGTCAGGTATTTCTCTGTGTTCCAAGTAAATTTTTACATAACGCTTTTCCCAACTAGGAATGTTGCGTGAGCAACGTTCTGAGAACATTGTGAAGCAAACAGCAGATTTTTTAGGAAATTACGTTATTTTTGAAATGTTACAGCCTAACCTTCTTTGAACCTGTCAAATACTTAACTGAATGTTCTGATAACGTTCTCTGTTCTTCTACTACCTTACTACCTTTCATTTTCCAGGTGACTAGAAAACTAATGAATTTCCAGAGAAAACTACATTTTCCATATGTTTTTCAAGACATGTGGGAACCCTGTTGCTTGTATAAATGTTGTAGAAATTCTTATTTCAAGGATCCCATGGTGAATTCAATGACAACAAAAACACATGAAGAAGATATCATAATGTACACCTCTACAGCAGTCCCAGCTGTTCCAGCCTTCTGTTTTGGGAGTGTTTTGAAATTGCACCACCACAATTACTCTATGCTATAGCACTCGGACCGGTGTTCCCCAGGAGCAGGTAAGGGGAACAATGTTGAGAGAGCACAGCTAACCTACAGTGGCAGCGAGGGAATGATCAGCCTGTTCACTGCCTTTTTACATTAATTGTTCCCTGTCCCAGACTTGCACAGTAGCAGCACTAACGTGAGATCAGTCTAGTCTGTTAGTGCTTACTGGTATTACACCAGGAGACTGCAGAAGAGGCTGGTCTTGGATCAGTTCTCTTGGGTTAATTCTCTGAAAGAAAACAGACTTTGAGCTCTTTTCACAGCCTCCCTCCTGGGTAGCGAGCCTCAAGTCTTGATTGAGGGATCAATGGAGAAGAAGGAGCGTCTGAGAGGTAGGCCAGGTAGCCTGTCGTTCTGATTGGGTATCGACTCGCCCTCAGTGGGGCCTGAGTGGGGGGAATTATGTTGTCACGGCGACTCCACAATTTGTGTCTGTGCTGGAAGAAAGAGCCGACATGCCCCCCTCACACACACCCCGTGTCTGTGACATTGATTCTCATTCTGGGGGGCTGTAGATATGTAACAGCAAAGAGAAAGGGGAGGAATTCAAAGTGAAAGGAAGTGTGTGTGCGTGCGTGTGTGTCTCACAGTATGTGTATCAAGAAGAAAAGCCAAATGAAATGGCCTAAAAGCCTTCTATAAATGAGCCATTTATTTAAACAGTGTAAACAGTGGCTAGATAGTTGCTAAGCTATATATGTGAAACAGAAATCAACGTGAAACAGAATTCAACTATTTTTCCTCCATAACGTGGCGTATTCCCGAGTGAAACTGGATATTTGGGTTAAAATGGTTGGATTTTGGTTTTATCCATCAGGATTTAACTGGGTTGTGAAAAATGGTAATTGTCGCTTGATGGCATTTTCGCTTGATAATAGCTGACGGTGATATTATTGATTCATTAATTATTTTCCCCCACCCGTCAGTGACGTGTCCAGATTTTGAAGCATGGGGTGGCAAAAGGGGGGCAAGAGCACACTAAGGGGTGGCACCACCTAATTATGTATAGGACAGGTTACATTTGCAGAATGTGATTTGTTTCTTGGAGCAAAATAAAGGGCCACATAATGACATTACTGTATTGGCTTCATAGTTTCTCTATAGTTCATAATATTTGATTAAAATACCTACAACACTACAGTGATTCAAATCAACATGAGGTAGATATGATTCATTAATTCATTAAGTCTGCATGAATTGCATAGAAGCAATAGACCTCTCAAAAAATTCATTTAAAGGTCACAGTTGGGGTGCAGAGGTTAATTTCAAGGATGGCGCCTACCTCCCTGTGCCACTTACTGTATGTGGCCTTGCCCCACCCACCCATGCGCTCATGGTGATGTAGTCTAAAAATCAGAAAATGTTTTGAGGCGGGCAAAAGCCGTTGCATTTTCATGGACGATTAAGGAAAAACAAGAATTTAGTTTTTTGATGAGATTGATACTGATAAATTGTGCACAGTCTAACAAGAGACATGAACTAACAGGGTCAAAAAAAAATAAGTCAGTTTTGATTTCAGGTTGTCTTTAAGGAATGTGTGTATCTGTGTGTGAGTGGGAATATGTGTCTATTAACCCATATAAAAGTCTTTTGATCGTTCTCTCTGTTTACTGATCACGGTTGTCCTGTGTTCTCTCACAGCCTGTAAAACAGACGTATTCTGCGTGAAAGAGCCCTTTAGAACATCTCATTATTACACCGGAACGTCTCTGGAGAGGCGCAATCAATACAGCACCATCGATTCTGCTGAGGTTTATATCCACCTACAGATGAGGTGACATTAATAATTCCACTGAAATTTCGTTAATGTTTCACTAATGGAACAAAACGCAATCTGTAGCGTACAGATTCATCCACGCGCGAGCACTATGTGTTAGTGTATATCAGCCTTATTGTGTTCTGTGTTGTTAAGTGTGTGGGTGTTTAGCTAACCTACCCTTGAGTATTCGTGGTAGACCCTGCTTATAGATTGATGCGTCTTGACTTGTGATTTTGTGTGTATGACGTGTTGCCCCTTTTTTGTGTGCATCTGTGTGTGTTGGTAGTGTCGAGGGTGGGTTTTATCTTTTGAATAGCCACACCAGGGTCATTTCAGTTGAAATAGTTTTTTGCAATGGTTACTCTGCCCAGTTTTAATGAGGTGCTAATTTTGTTATTCACCCTGTTATTAATATCATTATGCTCATAAAATTCAGAGGGTGAACGTCCATTTAGGCAACATGGTCTCACGCTTGCAAATTGGTAACAATTCAGGTGACTCAATTTGCTTGATAAGTTACAAAGGTTAGGGTTAGAATAAGGGGTTAGTGTTTGTACCTTTTCTTGCGACTTCATTTGCATGAAACTGAACGACATCCAAACAGAATTAACTCGCTTGTTCAAATTTGCACTAATTCTTTGTGAGATCAGGTTCATTTGGGAGAGCAAACCCTTTTAGCAGCACTCCCTTTCCTTTAAGCAAGTCCTTTTTTTGTCTCATTAAGGAGCATCAATGTTTTACAAAGTTTTTAAAAGTCTATCTTCGTGTGAATACTTTTCTTGGTATGGTAGGAGCTTCTGAAGGGGAAAAGTACTACCTTTTTGAAGAAGCTTGCTCAGGACTAGCTGTAATGTATCCTTTTTATATATTTCCATTTTGTTTGAGGGACATACAAACTTAAACTGTAGCAGAGAGCAAATGTTATTACTGATGCAAAATACAACATGTCTTTTAAATGGAATTATATTTATAAATGTGTATTGGTGATTTTCAGGACTGTGTGTACATGTTTGTGTATTTTTGTCAATTTTGTGTGTATGAGTGGGTGCAGCCTCACCAGGGCAGGGTGGGCGGTTTGGCGAGGAGTCCTTGAAGGAAGTCCCACTCCACACTAACACACTTTCCCTCACTGACGAACGGCATGGACGCCATCGCGTTCTGCACACGCCGCCGCCTCTAACGCAGGCTGCGATCGGCCGAGGCTATGTCAGACCCAGATCTCCCGCAGAGGGGCTGAGTGGACGAGGGAAGGGAAGGAGAAAAGGAAAGAGAGAGGTTAGCTGGACCAGTCAGTACCCTCATATTCTGTTTATTACTCAGAAATGGATGTCCTATTGTCCCAAACAATCTCTTTTATAGCAATACAGTTGCAAAATGTATTTGATAATTTACATTACATCTTATCTTTATCTAAATTATTTGGGATACAAACAATATTTATAGAAACAGACGCACAAAACCCCTTTACATGCTTAAGCATCCTCCTGATTGCAGGTGTGACGGATGAAAATCACTTTTTTTTGTTTCATACTAGCCAAAAAGACTGTAATTTTTTCATACTTTTATCTTGCCTTTTTGCTTTCAGGTTCAAATGAGATCAACATAATATCTGTAATATAAATATAAATTTTTAAAATGACACCAACTCTCAAATGACCACACAGAAAGATTCAAACGCACACACACTCTTTCGGTCCAGCTTCCAGGGTTTCCAGTGCCATTTCGCTGGAATCCCCAGTGCTCGGCCAGTCTGTATGACATTTAAAGGGCCGGTATGCCCTCCAGCAGCCTGGTGTCACCCCCACCACTGCCCGCTGCCCTCTGGCCAGCCCTGGGTGCCACTCAGCACTATCGTTGATCTAAACCACTCTGGCATCATGCCCTGGACTTACATCACCCCTCTGACCTTACCTGGAACACACACAGACACACACACCGACATCTATGTGACCTCTGGTGTGAGTCGATGCAATCTATAACCTGACATTCAACCCGACTAAACCAGCATTAGCAGCTGCTTAACATTGGACTATCTGCTTCATCGTGACTGGGAAAAGGCTTAGGAACTAAATAAGAGAATGTACATGATGTGGATTAAAATTACTTGGTTAAATTAATGATCTGAGCTCACCTTATCTTAGATGGAATGATATGGGGTTGTTTTACTGGCCAAATCTGACTGTGCTTGCAAAGTCATTGTAACTACAAAGTCGTATGCTGTGAAAATATCAAATGTTACACCTCTTTTCCTGAATGTTCAGTAGAGACAGTCATAAGACCAAAGACAGATAATTAGTAACACATGCACTCATGCTATCAAAGTCCTCACTGGTATTTAGTTTATCTGTTCCTTCATCTAATCAGGAAAAATCTTTCTCTCCACCCTCACTATCTCTTTAGATATAATGGAGGTGCCTTCCACCATAATCGTTTAATTACCTCTATAACCTTGTAGCTGGTTGTAGCACTATTCATGTTCTTTATAAATGGATGTACCCATGAGCAAACACTGAAGGAGGTGACGATCTATGATAAAGACGTAAAAAAAAAAACATATTTAGCAGCCAGGATGATTATACACAGTTAAGTAATTTGATGATGAGCAATAAATTAAAGTTCACCACGAAATAGGACAAAATGAAGAAGACAAAGAAATTTATAGCAACAAGATACTTAGTGTGCGACAGATATTTATTATCACAAGTAACGAAAATGGTGTAACGAAAAAAGAGTGCATGTAAAGGTATGAATAATGAAAAAAACAAAATATCAGTTTGAAAGTTTGCATTTCCCTTTCTGAATGTGATATAAACACTTTGTATGCCCACCCTTTGCCTTAATAACTGCCTCCAGCCTCTTTTTGGTCTGGAAACAAAGAGGGTCATGGCAAAAAAAATTTCAAACAATTTTTCTGGTGATTTTTCGTTATGATTGTTGTCTTGTTGCAGGATACACCCAAATTTCATTTTAACATTCTATTTTTCTGTATTTTCTATTCAATTTTTTTTAGATAAGTCGTAAAAAAAAAAAAAGAGGCACATCTTCCCCTTTTCCATTCAAAAACCATGGGAGATGCAAACTATTGCCCTCAACTGTAGCCTTGTAAATCCCAACCTGTCCTTAAAACCAGGGGTGGAAATCTTTAGACACCCCACAATTCGATTTGACTTTGATTCAGTGCCACAATGTGATTATAAAACAATTCTTTAGGTATCTTGATGCATCACAATTTTTTATTTATATAGTCTACATTATGATTTTTCTAGTGTTACCACTTGCTACCTTTAAAATATAATATCATTTTCATCCATCATGTAAAACACTAGGCTTAATGCATTTCCAGAGTGTTTTTCATCAGAAATGTTTGATACTATTTATATATTTATATAAAAAAAACATTTACTCATGAGCTTATGTAAAAGCCTGATTATGATATGCATCAATGCAAATGATGCATCTAAGAATTAATTTTATATATAACATCACTACTTAATATTTAGACAATACATTTATGCTCTGTGCTCTTTCTCTTTATTCCTCTGCGGCCTGAGAGTTGAGAACATGGCATTTTTCCAATACAGTGTAAAGCTCCCCAGCTGTTCTTTTTTGAAGACCAAGAAAGTCCACTGTGCCCTAAACTCTTGACCCCTGAGGGCAGGTTTTGATAGCCAGTGGGTTCTCACTGCGGCCGGAACACAGGAGCACACTGGGGCCGGGGCCTCGGTTGGGGACAAGGCCGGGGTTTATGTTTGCCAGAGTCTGGGCTGTTTGTTTTCAGAGGGGATCGTTAATTAGGGCCTCCAGCTGTCAGAGCTTCGTTAGCATGCTCCGCCCCACCCCACGGAGAGGCCAAACAAGGAAATGAACACATTTAAACCACTCTGCACGCACACAATGCAGCAAAACAGTTTCAAACACACACACACACACATACTCTCTCTCTTACTCTGTCTCTCACACACACAAATCCCAGTGTTATTTACCCCATATTTACACGCCAAGCGTTGCGATGCCATTCTGTTTTTAAATGTCACGCACACTCGTATGGAGATGACCACCGGATTTCTGGTCAGCTGTGGAAACATTTGCTTTTTTCAAGACCTTGACCTTCAGGTGGTCATTTCACTTTTTGAAAATGGGTGGACCATGCGAAATCAGACACTTTGGGTTTGTTCAACACAGAGGTTTCTCAGTAACTAAGCTCTTTATACTCTACATTCTGTACTAATGAGTTTAGAGTAAAAGAGTGTAATAACTGATGGTTCAACTACATTATAAGACTTGAGCTTCTACTGCTATTGTTTATGGCACTAGAGTTAAACAGGTCTTGCAATTAACTTTGTAGCTCACAAGCCACTGTGGCTGGTTGTTATCCAAATTTAGTCAGCCAGTCAGCAGGTTCACTAGCCAAATCCTGAATGGTCTCCAGTTTTCAATTCGCTGACCCTACCAACTACAAATCATGTTTTTATTACTCTGTTGTTTCCATTCACACCATCGGTCCTAACATAAGATGAGCCACTCGCAACCTGTCCGCCAATTTTCACTCAAGCGTTTGGTTTTTAATTTCACTTTTCCCCATCATTTTCTTCTTTGCACTCTTTTCAATTCTTGCGTGCTGTCTGTTCGTGACTATTTAACCCAGTATTTTTACACCAACTGTTTGTCGTCAAATTCAAGCTAAGCTTCCATGATGTGGGAATAGATAAACTGCATAGAAGTTGTCATTTTCTTATCTAGCAATGATATAAACCAGCAAG
>JAOUQW010000047.1:15214129-15227319 GCA_028565825.1 Olivaichthys viedmensis | reverse complement strand
CAATAAATCTATTTCGAAAGCACATAACTGACATTAAACCATGCTGCACTAACAGGAATTTTCAAGCCTTGGAGGTAAAGCTGAAAATTCCTGTTAGTGCAGCATGGTTTAATGTCAGTTATGTGCTTTCGAAATAGATTTATTGAATTCAATTGCAATGTAACTAACCCTGTGGCATTAAGATATATGGTATATATATATATATATATATATAATGCATGCCATCTTCTGCCAATAAAGTGTTTTGATCCTTGAATGCTAATCACTCTCCTCATCTGAAGTACGACATTAGGAAGTCAGGTGTAGTCTCATTTTCTCTGACTGCTGATCAGTCAGCACTGTCTCTCTTTCTCTCTCTCGCTCTCTTAAGTAGACTCTCCTCTCCTTTTTCTGAGCAAAGCTACTATGGTTTTTCACGCCCGACCTTGGCAGCTCCCAATCATTCCCCTTCCAAGGTTCCCCTCATCTCTCCAGGGCTGAAGCTCATGGCTCTGCCTCCTCCTGCCCCATTAATTATCTAATGGAATCAATACGCAGTTTGATTAGATCAAAATGACCCTGCCCCGCCCCTGACCAGCTACAGATATGATGAGGGTGAAGCAATGGACCAATCAGCTCATAGAGCCCATGATCTTGTGTTTTATCCCCATACTGGACAGAAAAACAGCCGTAACTCAGAGAGTTGAGAAAATGATGTGTGTGTGTGCATATTTGCAGGTGTTATAGAGGGAGTCAGAATGAAAAGAAGATGACACTATGCCCAACAATGCTTATATTTAATGAAGTCAAACCTTTTTAGAGCCTTTTTATTGTTTGAGGGAAACTCTAAGATTCTTTAAGATTCACATTAAAGAATATTTCGTACGTGCAACACACACCAATGATCACATATTCCCATGCAGATGTTAAAGTGTAGACACCACCTTCTTGGGGTGTGTATATTTCATAGCATAGTATTACTATACAGTATCTGTGCTCTAATATTTAATATACAGCACCTAATCCTAAATCTGAATTCATAATTAAAAATATATATTTTATTATTTATTGGTTTTAATATTTATATGTTATTTTAGATATGTGATCTCATTAATATATAATATTTGAAGACGTAAAATGTGCTGCACAGGCATACATCCATCTATATACACCAAGTGACAGTCGTGTGTATGAGACTGAGTGACTTTAGGCACCTGTTTGCACCATATGTGTTCTGTTCAGTTTTGTACATTTCCCATGCTGAAAACAAAGCTTCAAGCTTTGTTTTCTAAAAGAGGTTGATGTTTTGTGGGTACAGTGAAGCAGGACTGTGTATATAGAGTATATAAATATCCATGTGTGTCCCTGCAGAGCGGGCTATGAGTGGCAGGAGATGTTATGTAAGGGGCCACAGCGGGCTCCAGTGGACAGGCTGACCACAGATCAGGTCAACCGAGTGTGACATCAACAGCCTCTTCCTGACACACCGCTGACACTGTCTGTCACCAGGCCTGTCCGTCCCATTCTGTGTGTGTGCAGCACCTTAAACAGTCCCATTGCTCTTACCTCTGTCTGAGTGTGTGTGTGTGTGTGAGTGTGTGTGTGTGTGTGTG
This sequence comes from Olivaichthys viedmensis, assembly GCA_028565825.1. Classification (NCBI taxonomy): domain Eukaryota; kingdom Metazoa; phylum Chordata; class Actinopteri; order Siluriformes; family Diplomystidae; genus Olivaichthys; species Olivaichthys viedmensis. The sequence continues at coordinate 15,225,727 of JAOUQW010000047.1, read as the reverse complement.
TGTGTGTGTGTGTGTGCGCGCGCTCATGACCACATTTACAATTTCTCTCCTGGTGATGCACTTCCAAAATCCTTTCCACGGAAGTTTGCATGATCAGTGGTGCCGGATATGTACACATAAAATGTACCACTTCCTCACTCTCTGGGAAAGCATGGAGGAAACCGGAAAGTGGCATATGCCCAACACCTGCGAGTCCATATGACCTGAAATCAAGGTCCTCCAGAAAAAGTAGCCTTAACAGTACACAAGAATAATGGTAATTAATAGAGCATCTTGTGAAGAAAACAAACAAAGATTTCACGACTAAATGACAGAAGCATTATGAGCAACAGGTACATTTTTATGCAGATATTAAAAACACTCTGGCTCTAAAAATACCGAAACACTCAGAAAAAGAGGTAAGCAGCAGCAAACAGGCTGTCCTTTGACACACATATAATCTCAGAGTAACTGCTTCTGCCTTCTGTTTTACAAAACTTTCCACCTAAGGAGTAGTATTTATCTAGTATTGATCTCTAGTATTTTGATCAGAATGAACACAAAAGCAGGTCTTATGTATTTTTCAGCCATTTTTATATATTTCTTCACACTTCAAATGTTTCTTAACATACTTAAGAACAGGATGCATTTGGCAATAAACACTTATTTTTGGAGGAAACTAGAAAGTCACATATGGAGTTGGAGATTAATGGAGATGAAGGACAGTTGAATATAAACTGTGACAAACTAATCAAATTAATATTCCAACAAATGGGCTAAAAATAGAACTACAACTTTTGGCTTATTAAATATCAAACTTACTAACATTGTTATTATTATTTATTTATTTGGTTGTTTATTTATTTATTTAATCTTCAGTAACCACTTTTTCCTGCTCAGGTTTGCGGTGAATCCAGAGCCTATCCCAGGAACACTGGGCACAAAGCAGGAATACACACTGGACGGGACACAAGTCCATCAAAGGGCATCACACACTTGTTCACACACTTATTCACACTTAGGGGCAATTTAGAGCAGCCAAACCACCTACCAGCATGTTTTTAGGAGGTGGAAGGAAACCAGAGGACCCGGAGGAAACCCATACAGGCAGATTGTTATTATACTAATAATTATTATAATTTTTTTATTATTATTATTATTATTGTTGTTGTTGTTTGTAAATTAACAGTGTCATCATTGTGCCTGAACATAATGTTCTCTAGTAAAAAGGTTTACACTGTCCAATTCAATTCTCCAGTCACTGGAACCATCCATCTCTTTACAAAGTCAAAATGCGTCAGTGAAAATAAAAGTTCCGATTTGTTAATTGCAGGCAGTTAGATTTTCAATACAGTCACATTTAATTAAGGTTCTTAGATCCACAGGCATCGGATAACAAAACCGTGTTATCCTCTCCCTCCTGGTAAGTAGCTTACACAGAAAGCAGCATCATTATAGAAGAGCTAATCCTATAAAATCCACTAATTAAGAGAGACATAATGTACAATAGCCGTCAGCAGCGGGCTGCGTTCTGCACCCCAGCACACTTCTTGCTCCAGCGCTGAGAGAGAAAAACAGTGTGTGCGCGCTCATAAAAGTGCCGACAGTCCAACCCTCTCTTCCGAAACTTTCCCACACAATCAATCCTACAGACACATGGCTAATAACAAGTGCAGAGCGAAGCCACAGGGACTAACATAAAAGATTACACAGCTGCTGAAACCTAAATAAGCAACACTCAGGAACACGAATGGGATGCTATAAATGAATACATATTAAACAATAACGTGTAGAGCCAAAAAAAAAAAAAAAGTGCTAAGGCGTATGCTCAGACGATGAGTGTAAACAGGTTCCCCCGAACAGAAGGAAGTAGCGGTAGCTGAAAGTGGACTAACCTGATGTGCATGTCCAGTGTTGAGCGGCTATGCTGGGATAGACGCTTCCTTCCCCTCCTCTTCCTCGGATGCCCCCAGACTTGGACGAATACCCTGAGCACCGACCCCCACGTTCCAGGACCCTCACACGCATAGGCACACACACGCACCCAGACACACACTCTAGGGGGGTGACAGGGGGTCAGACTGGACGGAGAACAATCCAGCTCACACAAAAGACCGGGCGGACACACAGCCGCTATCCACCACGAGTGTGAGCGTAACAGAGAGAGAGAGAGAGAGAGAGAGAGTGTGTGTGTGTGTGTGTGTGTTTGTGTCTGTGTGTGCGCGCCAGCAATGGCAGAGAGACCTACGCTTCGTTCTCTCACTCACTCCCTCTCCGTAACTCTGTCTTTTCCTCTCTCTGCACTTTTTTTCCTACCATCCAGCTCAGAGGCTTCTCAGATATGACTTAAGGGAGGAGATACATAGAGTATGCTCTCTCTATCTCTCTCTCTCTCTCTTTCTTAGCAGGAGCTTTTTCTCTTTATTTCCTCTCGGGAAAGCAAGCCATGCACACCAGTTGTCTCTTCACCCTCTCTCTCTCCGTCTGACTCTGTCCCTCTCGCGCTCCCTCTCGCTTTCTCGCTCTCTGTCTCTCCTCCTCAATTGCTAGTAAATATAAAAGGCATGCTTGTACAGCCCCTGCCTCAGTCTCTTGCTCCCTTCCACTCTCTTCCACTCCTCCCTCTCTTTCTCAGTCTCTCCCTCGCATTTCGTTTACCCTCCCTCCTCCTGACTGGCCCTTACTTTCTTTCTCACTGTCAAAGCTGCCTTTCAAATGCTGATTAGCACCCAGAGTAAAAAAAAAAGAGAGAACGAGAGAGAGAAAGCGAAAGAGAGACACAGAGAGAGAGAGGAGGGGTATGCCCAAGAAGGCGAAGATTCCATCACATTCAACCACAGTGTAAACCACTTCCTTTGCCGTTTTCCACAATATCTCTCAGACATTCCACACACAAGTGAGCATCCACTCACATCCATCAGAGGATCTCCACACACAATCGCACGCACACTCGCGCATATAAGCAAATAATCCCACTTGGGTAGTTAGCTTTTTTTTGCGAAAGCTGTCTCTCTCTCCTCCCCCGTTCGTTCCCCTTGCCCTCAAACACTACTCAGAATATTGATACATCGGCCCCCTCCTTTTTCTCCTTTCTCCATCTTTCTCTCTCTCTCTTTCTCTCTCTCTCCATCACTCACTTTCTCCGCTGAATACTGATAGGCTGTCTACTCCGTGGTCTGGGTTTCAAATTTTCTCTCTCTCATTTTCTTTCTTTCTCTCTCTCTTTCTCTCTCTCGGCACTCATGAAATAGCCTAAAGAAACATAAAGGCTAAAAAAAAAATGCAGCAGAACTTAATGCACTGAGCTCAACATAAATTCGGTTAAGTACCATTTCAGTTTATGTCCAGTTAATATGGGCTTAAGCGTCTGGGAGGAGTGTGTGAAGAAGGGACTCATTTCCACACATGTAGAGGGGCCGCAGGTTGATGCTGGGTATAGAAGGATAAAAAAAAGACAACAAAAAAATGGTGATTGGGAAGTTGGGGGTATTAAAGACAGATATTTTACCTTACGCCAGCATTTTTTCAAGCCAAACTCGGCATTTGTAGAATATAGTCAAGGACCACGGATAAGAATTTAGAAACTTACGTTAAAGGAAAACAGTACTTTCAGCCTGTACTGAGAAATTAATTGAAATCCATCAATAAACATTTAAAATACGCAACTATATAACACAAATTCAAAACTACAACCGTTACAATCTAACAAAAACGGTTTTAAGATGAGACAGACATGAGAGAATGCCTTACCAAAGCTGTTCTTATGTAGTTGTTTTTCAACTTTCAAACACTAGAGCAATACAGTAAGAATGAATTCCAGTTACTTACACTTTTCCTAAGGTTTTGTCATAGTCATGAGCCATCAGGGTGAAACTGAGGCATGTGCCTATATTGACAGTGCACAACCCTGAATTTCTCCCTCTGAAAAAGTGGTGCCATCTCTAAAAGGACAAAAGATACAGATTAATACAAATACACTGGAGTGAAGAATTTATAAAAGCGTCTTACAGAATTGCATTGACTCGCTGAACAACTGCCCTTAGACTTCCATTATAAGTGTGTTACAAATAAACAGGTTTTCTGTTCTTTTCTCAGTACAGGGAAACGTGTCGAATTAATCACAGATACGCGACAGATGCGGTGGATAAAGATTAGGTGGAAGTATTCCCTTAAGCTCTTCCATTGTCACAAAGTGGGACACTCTATTCAGGTGTGTGTGTGTGTGTGTGTGTGTGTGTGTGTGTGTGTATGTGTGTTTGTGTATGTGTGTGTGTGTGTGTGTGTGCATGCGGGTGGGAGAGGGATCTTGCTGACCTTTATGTTTCTGTATTTGCCTTTGTTTTACCTTTATTTTTGAAGTGATCCATGAGTCATCTTGGTTAGGCTTGAGGAGACTCAAAGAGAAAAACCGCTCGGATTCTACACGCCTTCCTCAGTAGTGCCCTTGGATTACTGCTGTCCGGAGATATCATTATCAGCCGTAACCTCGCTGCACTTACCTGTGAGACACAGCAGCACCATTTAACACTTGACATACAATCTGCGATGTACTCATAGATAAAGCAGTCATAAGCATCAGCATCTACAATGTGTTCAGTTTAAATGCCATTGGAACTGAACTGACCACATTCAACAGGCAGGAATTTCCCCAAGGTCAGTATAAAAGTATGAACGGGTTTGAAGGGATATTTGCTCTGCAACTTGAAGATGAAGATAAATAATTTAGTGATGGGTCTAAGCATAAAAAATACCAGAATTATTCAAAAATTATATAACGCATAGAAATAAATAAAAAAGTGATATTCAGCACCTTTTCCTATATTTTTGGAAGGCATATTATAGAAGGGAAGGTATTCTTAGATTTTTGAAAGACCTTTATTCAGAATTACGTTACCTGTAAAAGTCTTTACATACATTAAAAAGTCTTTATTTACATTAATAGAAAATCATATATGGTGTCGACAAGACTTTAATGACCCAGTACTATAGCAGCTGAGCTCAGTTGGTATCAGCCAGACTGGAATATTCTGTGCAAATTTGATCATTCACGCAATGTAAGCATTTTTAAAGTATTGAACTGATCTCAAATGGAATTCTTGAATGTTAAATTGAATGTCTTTTGTGACTGCTGTAAACTATTTGAATGCTTCATTTCATTCTTCAGTATACATTCTAATATCAGTACTTACATACTTAGTGAATATTACCGTTATGTTTCATGTACGTATGTCCATATAACTGAAGATTATATGATTAAACTGAATGGGTAATTAGAATTCAACAAGGTTTCACACTTTTGACTACCTGCATGACTCAATTTGTATGAAAAGTTTAAGGTTAAGGGTACAGGCGAGGTTAGCATTTGTACCTTTTCTTACAACTTCATTCGTATGAAATCGAACAAAATCGAAATCCAACACATTTGGATTTCTATGATTTTTTTTCTTCATAGATCAAATTTTTAGAATTATAAATAGAATGAAAACACTTTTTCATTCTTTTTCCACCCATCAGTTCAGTATAATAAAAAGTGAAGATGCAAAAGAAAATAAGTTGCCAACTTTATCGCTGAGCACAACATGCAAAAACGTCCAAACAGCCAAAATCAGACACTCTTAATATAGCTCTTTCGCTAATTCTCCCTCTGACTCCTTTTATTTGGAATCATTTAGGTCCCTTCCCCCCTTTCTCACTCTCTCTCATTCTTTATTCAGCACTGACCCATTGCTGTCCTGCGCCGCATCTCGTACCCTTCACCAGCTCTGTCAGCACAAAAAGTAATTACCACCATCATTTACTCTGTTCTTTTTAGTGAACATGCCAGTGTGGGTGTGCATGTAGTGTGATTTTGTGTCCAACTGTGTGTGTGTATGTGTGTGTGTGTGTGTGTGTGTGTGTGAGTGCAAATGTACATCTAAATGTGTACTTATATTGCATGTTAGTGCCTAGCTAACCTCCCATTGGTCCAATTACCTCCGACCCAAAACCCCTTTAGTCTCCCTCTTCATCTCGATCTTTCCCCTACTCACCTCCAGCCCAAACCCCACGGTCTCATGTGACTGCCCCCCTGCACTGCTCCCTGACCATCCTGCTCCCATGGCTGCTTTACAAACCTGATCCCAGGTGAGCTGACGACATCAGGAGGCCTTAACGAGCTCTGAATATTAATGAGCTGTTTTGAATACTAATAACATGTGCAAGTCAATGAGGCAGGCAGCACATGCAGACGATGGAATAAAGCCCAAATACATGACATGCAAGATCATCACTGCTTAAATAGGAGGCGAATCTATGAATTCTATATCGAACTGTCTGCCATTATGGTATGATGCTGCTTGTGCTTTCATGTGACTTGATTTTTGAAAAAAAGTTGTAGCATCACATTTTTTTGCCATGAGCCCCTGTTGCTTGCATTCTTTCTCTGTCATTTTATGTGCTCTGACGATTGGAGTCCCTCGTCTCTTCTACTTCTCCCTCGCTCTTTCCTCTCTCCTCCCTCCCTCTCACCCAATCCCACCCTCCCTCCTTCTCTCTGTTCACCTACTCGATATGCCAGCCTTGTTCTCCTGCAGTCTCCAGCCCAACTTTCTGACCCACTTCCTATTTCCTCCCTGGCCCTGTGATCAAAGCCTGCAGGACGGCATTGCCGTGGGCAGTTGAGAGAGGGAGCAAGGGATGAAGGGATCGATGGAAAAGGAGTAAAGGAAGAGAGGGGTTGACAGGGGGATACGTCACACGAGAGTGAATAGAGAGATCACAGGGAGAGCAGAGAGAAGACCCAGGTGATTCCTCGGTCCAAGGACAAAGAGATGATTTCAGTAAGTCAAGCCACTGTTCGGTAATCAGATGCACAACATGCATGCTTTGAATCTCACTTATGGATTACAATCTTAGAGCAGAGATCTCCAGCCACCCTGTAGCTTACAAGCTACTAAAAGTTCAAGGCCAAAGAGAAATTTAGTGCATTCAGTCCACTGGCGCTAGAACGAGGCAACACAGTTTTTTGACCCCCTTTCATTTGAGGCCCAAACACATAGGACATTATTTTCGAAAACTAATATTTGCATGCATTCGTGTCATTACGACACAAGGGAAAATATACTTAGTATCTTTAAACCTCTCAAAGCAATTGGATCGAGAGAAATTTGTCCATAGTTTCTGCTATGGCAATTACAAAATAATTCAATATTACAGAAAACAGGCCAAAAATGGGCAATTCGGTAACACTTTACTTAAGGGCTACATAAACCCTATATCAGCCCTTTCTGACATAAATATTTATAAATGCTTATTCCAACATAAAGACTGCTTTGTAGTACAGTGTACAGTTTTGAAGTATACTGAGCTACAAAGTCAGTTGCCAGGATGTTATAACGTTACAGCCCGGAAAATGTTATAAAACAATCATATGTCAACAAAAGTCTATGTTACTTAATTTAGGCATTATATCAATTTCAAAAATTTTAATTGGCAATAGGAGTCTTTATAACAGCTGACACGTGCTGGAATTAGTTTTTAAAGATGTTTATTTAGGTTTATGTAAGTTGTCATGAAGGGCTTATGTAGGTGTCATGTAGCCTTATGATCACCGCCATTAAGTAAAGTATTACCGGCAATTCAAACCAATGTGTTTTCCCTTGCAACTTTATTCCACTGAAAAGGAGTTTTTAAATTATTTAAAGCTGAATTCAACTAAACATAGACTACACATGTGTCATAACACAACCTTATGTCACTTATGTCAAAAACGTACAGTGGGGTCCAAAAGTCTGAGACCACATTGAAAATCTGTATAGCACTCTAAAACGCTTTGCTGAAACTGGATCAGTCGTATCCAGGCAGACCAAAAGTGAGCACACCATCAGAAGAGCATTACATAAAGCTTTGTTCACTGAAAGAGAGAACAGCAACTTCATTACAGATACAGAATGTGCTGAATAAAGAACGAGAGACTCCAATCAGCAAACGTAGTGTCAAAGAAGTCTAGCTAGTAGTGGTCTCAAAGGACGAGTATCGTCTCTAAAGCACTTCTCAGGAAGGAAAACAAGGCCAAACGCTTGGCATGGGCTAAGACATACCAGCATTTCACAGTGGATCAAAAAACATCCTGTTTACTGATGTATCCAAGTTTGAGATTTATGGCAGCAACTCTCACTCTCAACTCTCACACTTTTGGACCCCACTATATTTATTCATAATATTAGTCTAATTTCAACATATAAAAAAACGAAATTAAGGCGTTAGTATTTCATGTGTGATAGGGGCTGGCAAGTGCATGTTATTACCAAATTGTTGGTTTAGGTAAAGTAACGTTAACCAGCTAGCTAGCTAATAATTTAGCTTTCTAGTTAAAATTTGCTGACATTTTCAAGTCAGAATGTAATTTTTTTTTTTTTTTAGTTCTTTTAAATAAAATTTAGTGTAGCTATTTTATATGTTTTCTTGTTGAGTTACATTTAGAGCAGCTATCAGGTAATTGACTGCAATAAGTAAGTAAACAGGACAGCTTTGTGTAGATTGGGTAAACACCATGGAATTTGAATGTCAGAATCTAATCTCCGTGAGCTTGAGGAAGCAGCCTGTCTATTGTTGCCAGGTACACAACATTCCGCAGAGTGGGGATACATTTGTACCACTGCCGTGGGCTTTTTTTGTGTGTGTTTGGTGTACATTCGATTATTTATGTCAATTTATATCATTTTACAAATCATGTAGGTAAGCTAATGTTTTTTGCAATGCAAATGCAACCAGTAAATGCTATGTCCTGTGTATGCTACCTGTGTATGTGGGCTGTAGTTATGATTAAAATGTAGTGAATTAACAGGTGAAATTGTGTCTCAGTAGAAATAAGGTAATGTAACTACAGTAAATGCATATGAAGTAATAAATACTTTTACTGTATGAATGTATGGTGTAGTGTGTCAGTGAAAAGGTTTAATAATTCTCATAGCTATTCTTTAATTATGACAATATATGTTGGTGGTGATATGTCTCCAGACTCCAGCTGTAGGCATGAAAGAAGTCCGGCTACATGGTGACAGACACGAACCGACAGCCAATCAGAAGTGAGAGAGTCCAGTAAGAGATAAAAGGATTTAGGAGTGATGGAGTTTAGTTTTTTTTTCTTTCTTGCTAAACAGGTCAGGCATTTATTCTGTAAATGGTTGGAAGCTAGTAAATGATAGTCAGCTGACTTTTCCTTGTTGTGGAATTTGTATTGTTACCCAGTTGTGAAGTAATTTAGCTAGGGAACTCATGATAGCCGGCTAGTGACTAACAGGAGGTCCCGCATCCCAAACCGCATACTACTGTACTAAATAGTATGTCAGTACACCATTGGTGTCTTTACTATTTAGGCATACTACTTAGTATGCGTCTGAGTGTGTGTGTGTGTGTGTGTGTGTGTGCCACACTTACATCCAACTGCTTTAACCTGGCCTATTCAACGTGCTTGGGTTATCTTGTTAAATATACTTTTTATGATTTGTAGTCATTTTCATATATTTATATTGTTTCATTAATGTGCATTAGCATAAATATTTACTTGCACGGACGTGGATCCCATACGGGAATGGTGTGCTTGTGCTTTAGGGAAAGATCGGACACACGGGTTCCGCGTAGCGCCCGTTCAAAGTGGGATTTTTTTTTCCATAAGGAATGAATGAGGGTTCTAAAACGGAACCCTCGTTAAGCGCACACACGCAGCCTCTCCTCTTCATCGCTCCTCTTCATGAGTTTCTCCTCTTGATTACATTAGTACAAACACCCTGAATAACTCATAGGTGCAAAAGTAATTGCCCCCACGCCCGCATACAACCCCCCACAGCTAATTGCCCCACCCTCAGAGCTAATGGCCGCATGTCCCCCTCCCAGCGCAACGGTCAAGCCAACATCCAAAAGTTTGTTCACAAACTTTAATCCTCTAGTTAGTATTATTATTATTATTATTATTAACAGTATCCTAGGCTGCACTGTCAGGCTTTGTTTCAGTAACAGAGATCAGCAACAGAAATCATGATCTATGCATGTTTGTAAAAGAAAACTACTGCGATTCCTGCAGATCCATTTCGAAAGTTGAACGCGAGGAACCTGTTAAATATCAAACTTTAACGAAGCAAGCCTCGGGCCAACATGACATTCTGCAGCGTTTACGTGATTTCAGGCTCACTCTTTATTCCACAGCTAATGCAGAACGCTCAACAGTCTGAATACAAGTCATTGAAGGTTTAAAAAAAAAACACAGATTCAGGGTGAAAATGTAAAAGGTCAAACCCTGTGATTTTCACGAGTGTTCTGCAGTAAAAGGTGTGAACAGTAAGGTTACCTGCGGATGAAAGGCAGTCTAAGGGGGTGAATTCTCCATCCATGACCCCTGGTCGCTCTCTGCAGTCTGCTGGCTGAAAAGAATAGAACATTTGAACCATTAAAAGCACTTTGTGTCATGGCATTTCCTACATGGACCTGTTTATTATTTGTCAAAACATGCCAAAAGCATTTCTATACGACACTTTATGAACCTAACTTGATAAGAACTTTTCGGCTGAGACTCACTGATGGAGAATGACAACACGAAGCTCGTGCTCGGGCTTCCTCTGCAGAGTGCGCGTGCGCGCGGGCGGGCGGGCGCGTGCGTGTGCGCGGGCGGGCGCGCGCGCCATTCATGAATGAACACACGTTGTACCGTGAACGAACTTTTGTTTCCCCTTCATGAGCCGGATGTTACTGGCGTAACGTCTGTGCGGCAACACGATCATATGAACATAATGTTGTAACAACACGTCAAACGTTTTGTGTATTTCAACCACGTAAACAGCCGAACACTTTTCATTTTCAGTCCATTTTCAGGAACTACATATCCGGTTTGTGTCTGGACGAATCCGAGTCCACCGTCGCATCCGGGTATTTAGCTGCAGGACGTCCCGTTAGCTATTTGTGAGCTATTTAGCGGGATGAAGATGCCGACAGCTCGCGGTCCGGTCGGATCGAAGTCCTGCTTTCATCCCCGTAAAAGCTGGGATCGTCGCTAAAGGACGCTAAATGATGACAGCGCAGCCAGCTGCTCATTAGCGCGGGCGTTCATGGGACGTGTAGTTTTTAGAGCGTACTGCGACGTGTCGAAACGCTTTAGGGCACGTATCGCAAATTGGGAATGCAGAGTACATCGCGGAAGTTCGCGAGAAACAGCTTAAAATGAAGACATAAAAGTGAGATATAGAAATAAAGAAAGAAAGAAAGAAAGAAAGAAAGTACCTCCGACTTGGGGTGTTTCCGCCATCGGCGTGACGTCACCGCCTCGATGCGCCAAGACGAGGCAGGAGTGTTATTTATTTATTTATTTAATTAATTAATTAATTAATTAATTAATTAAAGCGCTCCTACTTCATCACAGCGCCTCTAAAGGTGGCCGCCTCAAAAGCGCGCGCATTATAGATTAGAGCGTTATTTTTTCGGATCTCGATATGTGCGCGCAGTGGTGGATCAGTGGTTAGCACACTGGACTACTGATCAGAAGGTCGTGGGTTCGAACCTCAGCTCCGCCAAACTGACACTGTTGGGCCCTTGAGCAAGGCCCTTAACCCTCCCTGCTCCAGGGGCGCTGTATCATGGCTGACCCTGCGC
>JAOUQW010000047.1:15202295-15214029 GCA_028565825.1 Olivaichthys viedmensis | reverse complement strand
CAGGAAGGGAAACAAGGCCAAATGCTTGGCATGGGCTAAGACATAGCAGCATTTCACAGTGGATCACTGGAAAAAAAGTCCTATTCACTGATGAATGCAAGTTTGAGATTTATGGCAGTAACAGAAGGGTTTATGTGAGGATGGCAGCTTTATGACAGCTAATACCTGTTGGAATTAGCCTTTATAGATGTTTATGTAGGTTTATGTCAGTTGTCATGAAATGTAGGTGTCCTGTAGCCTCATGAACACCGCCCTTAAGTAAAGTGTTACCTGCAATTCCAACCAATGTGTTTTCCTTTGCGGCGTTCTCTCCACTGTAAAAAGGTTTTTAGCTGACTTCAACTAAACATGTGAAGTTTAGCAGCAGCCACTGTCTTTAAGGCTAGTTTAAAAAAAAAAAAAAAATCACAATGGAATCCAGCTATGTTATTTCTAATTAAGCCTATTGAGTGGTGCCTTTCAGTACAAATGTTACGTTTTAGGGCTACATTTTCGTGTTTTAATTGCTGTCAGTTGAATAAGATTTCAGTGACAGAGCACAAACATTTGTTTGTTAATGATGGTCAAGCCCAAACCCCTAGCACCTATGATTCAGTCCCACAAACCACACAGTTAAATCTTAATTTCAAAATAAGGTATTTTTTTGCTTCTAATTTATAAATCTATAATATTTATCTATCTAAGGTCTATTGGTAATGAACACTGCTTTAAAACTTTGAACTTTTGACATTGACTAACATTCCACCACAGTTAACATCATAGTAAATTAAAGCGAAAAGGGTATGACTTATTACTGAGTAGCTCATGAAAGGTTTTTGTCCTTGAACATCAGGAAATGGGTTTTTAGCTTCAATGTTCTATCCAAAGCCTTTTGAAGCTTTTTGTCCTTTAGGCTTATGGTCATCCCACTGAAAACCTACACGCTACATTCTGATGCAACCTTTAAACGGCTAATATTTAATGTGACAATAGCAAGAAAGGGAGATGAGTTTTCTCAAGTTTCTCCTTAAATGGAAGCAGACTTTTGAGGACTTGTGCAGAAAGAAGGAAAGAGTTAAAAGAAAGAATTAGCCCAATGAAGGAGAGAGAGGGAGGTAGAAAGACTTAGCTGAAAGAGAAGCTTAAGAAGAGATAGAGAGAGGAGAAAGAAACTAAAGTGCGCTAGAGGTGCAAAAAGAAGATATGAGAGAGAGAGAGAGAGAGAGAGAGAGAGAGAGAGAGAGAGAGACAGAGACACTGGGCCATTTGTACCCAGGCAGGAGCAGCATGTACTTTAACATTCCCCCCGCATTCTGACAAAGAGCACTAATTATAAATAAATTAGGGACACGACACGGTGTGCCACAGGGGGACAGGGAGAGGAGCGGGAGAATGAATGAGAGAGAATGGAAGAGAGAGAGAGAGAAAGGTGGAGGAGGAAGGGAATGGGGTGGGGGTGAAAGGAAAACAGGGAGGAAAAGAAAACAGATAAGAAAGCAGGAGGATGGGAAAGAGGAGCCACGGGCCTAGAATGTGAGAGAGACAGTAAACAAGACTGGAATAGCTAATAGAAAGCCTTCAAATGCACATATTTTTATAATACTAAACTCATCTAAAATAATTACGATCAGACAGGATGAAATAGAACATTTGAGATGAAGTGGGCGGCAGGTAAGAAAAAAACATTTCATAGTTTTTGGAGGATAGAACTTAGGACCCTGTATAAGGCCATAAAGAAAGACACATTAGAATTTTTTTTTTTATCTTTTACTCATGATCGCTAATGTGTAAGTGGCGTTTCCTCAGTTATGGGAAGATAAAATAAAATAAAATAAACGATGAAGTAATGTATTTATTTAATACATTAAAATAAGGGTTTATCTATCACACAATCTAAACACAGTAATGGAAAGAGAGTGTTTTGGCCAAAGCCACTGTCATTGTCAAATATTTACTTTCTGTCACTCATGCTTATCAGGAGCGAGAGAGAGACAGACAGACACAGAGAGAGAGAGAGACTCAGTGCTATCTAAATAGATCACACTTCAGGCCTCTGCAACCATTTCTCTCCACATTCGCATGTTCACAGAACCAATAAACCAAGTGCAAGAAGCACAGCAACCGAAAAACCATTCTGCCGTCCTATTTGTGTTCCTACAGAAGCAAAGACATCACTGAAAGTAAATAGTAGAAAAACCATTGGTGCGGATTAATGAAACAAATTATTATTTATCTATAGAAAATGCGTTACGGTAAAAAAAAAAAGAAAAAAAGATGTGTATATTATGTACCTGTTTTGTCCTGTTGCGAGTTCAGATGAAGGAGAGGAGAACGTAGAGGTCAGAGGTGACGACCAGTGACACAGACAGCAAAGGTCAAAAAGGTCACCTGCGTCTGCCCCCTGCTGACCTTCCCCAAGCGACACGGCTGTCGCCATGGTAACTGACTCACAAACACGTATGATGTCATCCATGAGGATGAAGGAGAAAGGAGGGGAGATAGGGGGCTGGGGGAGGGGAGGCGATGGGAGGACAGCTTGGGCACAAACACACACATTCCTAAAACACACACACACACACACACACTCGCAGTCAGGCTGGAAAGATGTGGTGGGGCTGTGTCCACTGCTGACCACCCTGTCTGTGCCTTTAACACGTCCTATGACGGCCTCAACTTCCCAGACAGGCAAAAAAAACAAAAAAAAACGGAAGCTGAAACAAAAGAATTAGCATTCTCAAAACGCAAGAGCTGTCTGGGTGCCTATGGCAGCGGAGAGAGAGAGAGAGAGAGACAATCTCTCTCTCTCTCTCTCTCTGCCAATGTCACTCCCACATAAATGGAGCGGCCACTCGAATACGCTAGCTGTGACTAAGGAGATTACCAATGACTCTGTGTCTATTGCCAGCCACTGGACAACAGCATGTACTTTGTTCCTAAAAACACGGTCTTTGATGCTATTAACACTGGAGTCAGGTTGTACTAAGTAGACATACTCACTTGCAGTAAAGTAGGCAGTAAAGGCCTCTAGTATGAATATCAGAATGAGTGAGTGAAAATGTAAACCATAAAAATAATCTATGTCGATGAATAAATTGTTTAATATGTTTTTTAATGTCCGAGAAACGAATACAAATTGCCTAGGAACCTCTCTACACAATTACACTCATTAAAATGCTACGACCTATGAATTACACAAGAATATGCTATTTGGAAACACCCCCATGTCCTTCTGCAATCCCAAATAGCTAGTCAGCTATTTAACAGTTAGCAAATCTCACGAGCCAGACTTCTAGCTTTCGCTGGTACTTTTTGTCACTAAACATGGCTAAGAACCACCTACTTTCACAGGAAGAGGTTGTTTGACACTGCAAACAGCCAACCACGTTTCATCGCCACTAACTGTTTCAAACATAACTGATGTGTTATCCAGCGACTACATTTTACATTTCCATTATTTAGCAGACGCCCTTATCCAGAGCGACTTACAACAGAGTACAGGGTCATGATACAGCGCCCCTGGAGCAGAGAAGGTTAAGGGCCTTGCTCAAGGGCCCAATAGTGGCAGCTTACCTTTGAACCCATGACCTTCTGATCAGTAGCCCAGAGCCCTAACCACTGAGCCACCACTGACTACACATTTCTCCCAAAAGCTCATTGTGTCACAGAGTGTTCAAAAGTTTGTTTTCCTGCTGCAAACCGGTGTACAGAAGAGCATATACAAGGAAGCGAGGATAGCCAATGAGATTGCAACCTTAAAGATTAAGAAGCCTGTGGCCAGCTAAGAGTACAATAAGTATCAGACACTCTGTGAGCCGTGGATGGAGCGTCTGAGGCTAAAAACTAACAGCTAGCAAACTAGCTCGCATTTGTCAACGGTAGATGCGAGTGGGATTTCAGTAACTGCATCTCGATTTGCATTGTCATATTCTCAACGATTTATTTAACAATAGCCAAACCTGTCAAAATACACCAAAACAAGCAAAGCTATTTTGTTTATCACTAGCATTAGCTATGTTTGCTAGCTATTTAGATAGCGTAGCACGCAGGTTATGGGACTAACGTTTTCTGGCTACCATGTCATGCTTTAATGTTGGGTGCAATTAGTTCAACACCTTGGAGCTGATCACTAACTGAGCTCACACGTAATGTTCCTCAAATAATTTTTTATAGAAGTACTGAGAAAAGCCTCAGTTTTAAATAGTGAATTTTGCACCGTGTTAACATTTGACACAAACACCAATCTATATAATCAGAATTAGCCATCCAAGAGAAGTTACGCAATGAAAAATCACGGGTTACTGAAAAAAACATGTTAAACCAACATTTACTATATAGATAAAATATCATTCGAAAAGTTGGCAGTTGAGAAAACTAGCCAACCAACCTTCAGAGGACTTCTGTGATTTTACAAGCTGTCAGCATAATTCAATACACATTCAACTGAATGTGTAAAAAGACACATGCACTTCACGTATCGCAATAATACAAGACATAACGAATGTTTCATTTAACTGAGAAACAAAGCTTTCAGCATGCCCTCTCCCCACATGCACACTCGTGTTCCCAAAGTCATCTACAATCAGGCATTTGCATTGGATTAATGGCTCCCTCCAAGCCAGGTCTGTTGGAAGAACGCAACATCCATAACATCTGCTGGAGAAGCTCCTTCTACACATGCAGCCTCACACCCAACCCCCATGCACATTTTACTGAAAAGGCCCCAGCTAATTGGACATCGATTGTCAAGGCCCCTCCAATCTCTTTTGAATATCTAGCTCATGTTAATTGAAGAATTAACTTGGGTGCATCTTCACCCTGAAGGGAAAGAGAATGACACAGACAAATGCTTCAGTTCAGAGAAATACAATTACAAACACGCAACTATAAACAAACCGGCACAAAACACCTTGAACGCAACCTTTCCATCCCATGAGATCATAAAACATGCCTGCATGCTTCCAGTCAACTCCAAACATTGATCAAAGTGAATTCAAACAGTATTCTACTACAGGACATTTACATCATGACCCCAAACCGTACATCAGGATTCAGTTGCAAGATTTACAAGCTGGGACGCCAAAAATCGGTCAAGGGAACCCTCATCAGGGGCCTGTGCTTAACCTGTAGGAAAAACAGCTCTCGCTTTCTCATTCAGCCCTTCCCTCTCTCAGCTTCTCCCCCTTCTCTGCACATCAATCCTGGAGGCTGAGCGCTATCAGAAAGAGTACATCTGAAACCATGATGGATGACAAGCTCCTTTTGCTTTTCCCCTTCTCTGCCAGAACCATTCAACTAAAGGCATCTAACCGCTCCTGTGAATATCATTCCTCACGCTATGGGCTCTGACAATCTACAGAGACAGAGAGACGACAAGCTGGGGTTTTGTGACTAGGGCTGTCCAAAAATGAACGCGTTAATAAAGCAATAAGGCAATGAATTAATTGCCCAGCACTGTTGATATACATTTCTTTATTGTTTCTGGCCAATGTTGAAGGCCTTGGTGGTTTTGAAATGGGATTGCACTTAGGCCAGTTTCACACACACACACACACACACACACACAGCCTCTGCGTGGCGCGAGCGACGCGCCACGCAGAGGCTGTGTGTGTGTGTGTGTGTGTGTGTGTGTGAAAAAGTCTCGCTTTTCATTTCGGCGCTCGTGTTAACAGGCTCGAGCGTTCACACGGCGCGCGCGCGCCCGCGCGGAGGCGCACTGAAGCGCGCGCACGCGCCCGCTGAATCCACTGAAATAACTGCAAAAAAAACCCACAAAAAAAACAATTAAAAATTCAAAACAATAAAACGGTAAAAAGGCGAATGCGGTGTCTTCTATGCCATCACACGAGGTATTAGTTCAATCTTTCTTTCTTTCTTTCTTTCTTTCTACAAGGGTGTGCACAATGGAAAAAAAAGACGCTATTTAACCATTTGATATGCTTCCTTCGTGTTGATTCTATATTGAAATATCCTTAATTTTAATTTATTTTTTTTATTATTATTATTTTTTTTTTACACAAAGTACGAACGTGCGATTGATCGCAGTTAATTAGTTTAAAAAGAAAAAAGAAAAAGAAAAAGTGACAGCCCTAGTTTTGACGGTGTGATTCCCCTAAACCACGACCATCTCTCTAGGAATAGCAATAAACACGGCTCTAGACTAGATGGCTGACAAAGCTGAGAAACTTTTTGCAGTGTTGGTTGTCTAACAAGACAGTTACAGAATTGGAAAGGAGAGAACAGATTTCATACAGGCTTCATACAGAATTCGTTTTTGAAATAATGTGGGGAATGCATGGCTGGGTTAAAAAAAGAAAAAGAAAAAAGAAAGAGACAAAACTCACTGTGCAGCTGTTTCTACATATGCAGATGTTTCACATGCATTGCTTTCATGAGCAGGTTTACTCACATATTCTGGAAGGTCCCATGAATCCCACCCAAAATGCCATAATGAGCAGCCAGCTCTAGGTGCAGCTGGAGATATATAATACTGAACAAAAACAGGGGACAGAACATTGCGAGTCATTATTAGCATTGCGTGCTGTATTGTGTCTGGCCAGGATGCTGCTTTGATTGCATGTTATATGCAGCAAATGTGAATTGACATGGCTGACTGCTCAGCAATATACAAGGCAATTAACTTGATGTCCCTATCTCAGGCTAATGCTACCAGCCTGACTGGAGCGGTGACTCATACACAAAAATACACATTCAGACTGCGCACATGTAGAGTGGGAGCTGTTATTAGGCCATCACAAAAGAGGGGGAAAACTGTGGCAAAAAAACCCCCAAAAACATTAATTTGCAGAAAATGATCTCAAGGTGGATTCCAGCAGGGGGAGTGGAATTTGATTTAAGTCAGCCATTTTTAGGTTACAATAAAATGTCAACATCACACAGCTAAGCACACTTTAATTTGTACAACAGCTCAGCCAAGCCCTTTAGGCCAAGGCTGTCTTGTCTGATAATAAAGTGAGCAAATAGTTCCAAAAGAAGACCAATTACATGCAAAACACACAGCTAGATAACAACAAAAAAAGAGCTGACAGACAAATGATAAACAAACAGAAGAAGAGTTATGTTCCTGAGAGATGTGACCTGCTTTCTGCCCTCTACTCTAAAGTGGGGACTTGTTAACATCTTTCATGAAACTACAGATCCAGTGCCCTGCCTGATATTCATTCTCTCTTAGCATGCCACTTTGAGCCTGTCTCATTTATACAGCCCGTAGTTGATGAAGGCAGCGTAGATTTTGTGACTGCACAAAAAACAATATACATTTTACATGTAAAAAAAATATTGGATCTTTAGTTTGATTGTAAGGAACATATACAGAAGTATTAGCCAAATTAGGACTATAATAGGCAAGGATTCAGGTAAATAGAAAAATACAGCGGTGAGCACAGTGCACAGTGACATTTTACTGTGCACCCAAACTCTATAGAATAAATTTGAAAAGAATAGAAAAGATGAATGAGGTAAAAAAAATTCCCCTTTTGAGATTTATTGCACCTTTTCTCTCTAGGGCCCCATTTTAGATAAATGTAAGTATTTAGTAGAAAGTATTAAATATTGAGGTAGTGCTTATCTTGCATGCAGTAACTACATTGAACCTAAAACCCACTGATGCCATTATCTTTCTAACCTTTAGGAAGCTTTCCCAGGTGTTTACTCCAGCTGTTTTTAGCCAAGCGTTTTTAGTTTTTTTGCCAAGGGGTTTTTGACCCATAATTATTCACAATTATGAGAAAACATTTGTTAATCCTTTAAAATGTTCTGTATTTCGACATAAATATCTTCTAAAATGTGATCTGATATTCGGGTCATTTCTGGTATCCGGTGCCTTTTCTGTCCTTGAAGGAAACCATCTCATATTAACTGTGAAGCATAGTTTTAGACTGCGTTTAAAGGTTTTATTTCTATGTTTAGTTGTATGTTTATATATTAAAACAAATAAATTAATAAGAATTTTTTTTTGCCACTTTGTCAGTGTATTTATGTATTTTGCCTATATCTCCAGGTGATAGTTGTCACTTCCTTTATTAAAACTCTGTCATAATAATAAACAATATTTAAAAAATAAATACACTGCAAACAAATACATCTCCTATTTAAGACCGCTTCGATAAATTCTATTTTTCGTGAATATTTCATTTTATTCCAGGTTTATTTAATGTTCCCAATGTTACCTTCCACCCTGTTAGTATGTAGTACTACTTTCATAAATAGACATCACATTTGATGAACATTTAAACTTGCTAAGCTCGTCCTAACACTCCTCTTTATTTTTTATCTATTTGATGTTTTATCGCAACAATCTGCATGTTCCATGCTCTTGGACAAAATTACACAGGAAGTCAATTACATTTCATAATTTTAAAATATGTGAAATATAGCTATTTAATGTCAACCATTATTCTACCACAATGACTAATTTTGCTTATACCATAGCTCATTTTTCCTCCGCATTTCAACTCTGCTGTTCCATCCTGTTAATCCTGTGCTTTCTAAAAGGGTGGAATATACACATAACATGTAAATGTTCCTCTCACATCAGTAATTAATTTTGAAGGATAGAGTAACATATATACAGTATGTACATATATATTATATATATTCAGGTTAAGTGCATGCATCATAATAGCATTAACAAGTTTTTCAAATGTTTTGAGGTCCAAAAGGTACCGCATACAAAAAATGACCCATTGATCTATGTCTCAATATTAAATAAAACCTTATTATTGCGCACAGCATTTTACAGTATTGTACTGTAATTTCAGAGCCACATACAAAACACATTTGCTCCAAAAGTTGAGTATACACCAATAATCACATTTTTTGCACTGTATATCCTAATATTTTTCTGCATCAACACAAATACAATAACAGTAACTACACATACAGACCTTTATTTTTTTTACACTCTCACTCTCTGTCTCTCTCTTTCTACTGGCCTTTTGTGTGTGTTGGATTACAGGTTATGGTGTCACTGGTCCCTGGTGGTTCTCTGGCTCTGCCCGAGGCTGATCACTCTCTAATCCCCACTGATGCGGGTCTGCTCCTGGATTAGGGCGGGACACGGGACCAAGTCTCCAGGGTTACACGCATCACCTACATTATGTATTTGAGAGCCCGTTAGAAGAAAAAAAACATAGCAACTCCGCAACCTGATTAAATTGGCCATTATAATGAGCTAATACAGTTTAAGTGATGTTTTTCGAAAACGTCTGTATCAGTTTCTTTACATAAAAGATTTTTAACGGACTACACTTTCAAAAAGTGGTAGGCATATGCTTCTACAGGCTTTTTCAATTGTTTAGACCGAACGGCCAAAGCCAACTAATGCATTTTGTGAATGAACGATACGAATAAATAATGACGCATTACCGTTTCCACTACAAATGCAATGTGGCCAAATGAGTCTCTGACCACATTCGAATGTTGGCTGGAGTGATCGGATATCGAGACGCATGTGACCCCGTTTCCACTTGTACTTAGCGCTGACCACTTGTGTTCTAATCACTCGAACTACATGTTAATACCAGGTGGAAACGGGGCCTTAGAGATGTAGGCTGAGGGAGGTTGTTTGTGTACGGTGTGCCAGAGATACACATGACACCAACATTAGTTAAGCAAACAATACCTGACAACACAACATTAACCCACAACCTGACAACTTTAACAAAAAATTTAACATTTTGGAAAATGCTGTAAGAATTTTGAAGTTATCCCAAGAATTAATGTTTCCACAATGGCGAAATTGTGCTTGTCAGATTGATTCCAAAACAGTTTTTGTATTACAATGATTTAAACAAAAGTAGATTAGGAAAAAAAAGATAAAAATGAAAATAAAAACAATATACCCAACAACAACATGGTGAAAAAGCAATATGCAAAGGGTTTCTTAGGCCTTCTGTTTCTCTCATTGATCTATTTTTTCACAACCTCCCTGAAAAATTTGCCAACTATTAATGTCTTTTCCAACAGCCTTCAGGAGTTCCTGTGATGTAGATGTGCATGCTGTATCTCTCTCCTCCTTGACCTATACCATAAATAGTTAGGTACAAATATGTATACAATGGTCTGTTTACACCCATTTATGATCCCCACTATACACATTGAACCATACTTTAATCTATGTGCTGATGGTAATACACCATACGCTGGCACTTCCAAAATGACTGGCAGGCCTCGGCACCCCATGCCCCTAGACCATAAAAAGCCATGGCGATATTAACTTCTTATGGTAAGCGTATAGAGGTATACAGAACGTCTCTTTTTGGAAATTCCTCTAAAAATATAGATTCTACATATACAGTAGTCATTATAGACATAAGAATAATTCCTTATAATCATCCAAAATAATCATATATATTCATATTGTCACGCTTTGTCGGGGTGCGCGGGAAGGACACATTTGCAAAGCCACTGAACAGCATAACATTTATTGCACTTCTAACTTCGAACAGGAAACACATACACGCATGACATTTACATCAGAACACAATCAGGACTGGAACACGAGCGATTTAAATACAGAGACTAATGGGGAGACGAACGAGACACAGGTGAGTACACTTAACATGACGAGACAGGGCGGCGACATCAAACAGAGACTAAACAAACATTGAACACATGGCCAATGCTGGCCGTCACCACGGCAACCGGCACGCGCCGCCCGCAAGGGGTTCCCATGGTGGCCGCGCTGGCCTCCGGCGGTGCAGGCACGACCTCGGCGGCCGTTAGCTCCCGCCCAAAAACTTCCCGGGGTTTTTTCACCTCCTCTCCTGGGAGGTTTGAGAACTGGGCTGGCAGTACTGGAACGACCATAGCGCGCTGGCCTCCAGCGGTGCAGGGATGACCACAGCGCTGGTCTCGGCGATGCAAGGACGCCACAGCGCTGGCCTCTAGCGGTGCAAGGATGATCATGGCGCTGGCATCCGGCGGTGCAAGGATGACCCTAGCGCTGACCTCCGGCAATGCCGTCAGCCCCCCAAAAAAAACATTTCTAGGGGGCTTTTTCTCCTCCTCTCCTGGGAGGTTTGTGTCCTGGACTGGCGTTACAGAAACGACCACAGTGTTGGTTTCAGGAAGTACAAGGGCGACCTCTGCGGCCATTAGCATCCCGCATACAATGTACAGTGGGAAGTTTTCTGGCGGTGCGGTGGGTCAAGCAGCCACTTGAAGAGCCGCCCCAGGATGGTGGCAGTGAGGAATTCAATCTCCCGTTGCTGCTCTTCAAAGTCACTGCACTGCTTGTCCCGGGTGGCTGCATCCCTAGCTGGGGCAAGCTGCTCTCTCGATGAGGTATTCGCCCCTCCACAGGAGCTCCTCCTAGCTGATACGGCTCAGCTCTGTCACCACCACCTGCTAGGGGTTTCCACGGCAGGGAGACCGTGACACATATAGGCTTATGTATCACACAAGAGGGAAACAGTCAAGACTCAATTTCTTAAAATTGCCCCTAGTGAGACTCCAATTATATCAAAAAAATTATTTATAGCTCTTGTTTAAAAATCCTTTTGAGATAACACAGAATACCTAGAAACATATACATATTGCCAAAAAGGTTACAGCAGAACATAACCAGAATATACAAGCCCATACTGTGCCTTGCTATAAGGGCAAGTAAGTAAATTTTAAAAATTATCAAACACATGAATATAAAAATATAATAAAAGATTTTATATATATATATATATATATATATATATATTATAGATTATATATAATAAAAGATTAGAATATACTGTAATCT
>JAOUQW010000047.1:15187066-15197697 GCA_028565825.1 Olivaichthys viedmensis | reverse complement strand
GCAGAGCCTTTTGTATGCACTAACGTTATTGTTTAAAGTCAAACCACCACCTGGTTTTGATATTATTATTATTATTATTATTATTATTATTAATATATATATAATTTTTCTTTCACTTGGCAAAAATACAGAGGTCATGACCTTGGTGTCCTTAATGGTAGATACGGCCCTGCCCGTACAAGCCTAACATCACAGTGGTTTATGGAATCGGCTTTTGAGTTTGTGTCTTCGGTGGTTTTCGAGTCGAACATGACAGAAACCCGTTTGCCTAACTGATCACACTCAGTGAGTGAGTTAAGTGATGACGTTCAACTCAGCGAATTCAACAACCATCACAATGAATCTTGGGATTGGCACATTCACTGGTAAGTTTTCGGGTTTTCGGTTCATTTATTTGAACATGACTGACAACAATGACTTTTGTTTATGGGTTCAACCTGTGTGCAATATTGGCTTTATTCCCGTCAACCAGAACTTAATTCCCCAGAATCCTCCACGGACTCCCAAGGAGATTATCAAAGAACTAGAGATAAAGCAAAAGCGCCTAGCATCCCCTCTGCAGGTCAACGCATTGGATGGTCACCCTGTTGGAAAGGGTTTAATAACTCACCAAACAGAGTTGCTGGAAATGGAAACGAGTGCTCTCCATCATGAGAAGTTGTCACCACATCACTCAAATACCCGGTAGTGCTTGGCTTGCCATGGTTACAGACTCACAACCCCCAAATCTCATAGTCAAATAAAGAGATCTTATCATGGTCTGAATTCTGTCAAACCCAGTGTCTGCATTACCCATCCGTTACAGTAGCATCTACTTCCATTGAAAGTCCTGAATCTGAAACTGTCCCTGAGATCTCGTCATGTTATGCTGAGTACATGGAGTTGTTCAGCAAGCCTACGCGCTACCGCCACATTGCCCATATGACTGTGCCATTGAGCTCCTTTCAAGCTCTATTATCCCCTGATCACGCATTTACCCCTTGTCCGCAGCCGAAATCAAGGCCATGGACGAGTATGTCTCTGAAGCCCTGAAAAAGGGATATAATCTCCTGCTTTGGCCAGTTTCTTCTTCATTCAGAAGAAAGGAGGTGGACTGAGACCCTGTATCGACTATAGTCAAGTCACAGTCAAGTACCGTTACCCCCAGCCCCGGTGCCATCTGCCCTAGAACAACTCTGTAAAGCCGTCATCTTCACGACACTGGATTTGCAAAGTGCTTATAATCACGTTTGTATACGAGAAGGAGATCAGTGGAAAACAGCGTTCAGCACTGCCTCTGGTCACTACGAGTACCTTGTGATGTCCTATGGACTGGTAAACACCCCCTCTGTGTTCCAGGCATTGGTGAACGACGTGTCATGAGCAGTGACAGAATGGCCTACATCAAAGACTATTAAGAACCTTCAGAAGTTCTTGGGTTCGCCAACTTCTACAGAAGGTTAATCAGAGGTTTTAGCATTATTGCCACTCCATTAACCACACTCCTCAAGGGAGGAAAGAAAACTTTGAACTGGATGCAAGCAGCCAAACAAGGTTTCAGGCCCCCATCTTAAAACACCCCAATCCACCAGTCCCATTCATAGTGAATGCCTCAGAGACAGGTGTAGGGGCAATTCTATCATAATGCCAAGGAGAACCAGCAAAAATTTATCAGGTGGTCTTCTTTTCAAGAAAGTTAAGTCCAGCAGAGCAAAACTTTGATATAGGAAATCGTGAGCTATTGGCCGTCAAACTGGCCTTGGAAGAGTGGCGCCATTGGCTTGAGGGAGCAGAACATCCGTTTCTGGTCTACACTGACTAGAATACCTCAAGGGAGCGAAACGGCTCAACCCAAGACAAGCAAGATGGCCACTTTTCTTCTCCAGATTCCAGTTTACCATTTTCTATAGACCAGGCTCCAAAAACAGCAGGGGTTCTGTTACATCCTTTCCTGTCAACCAGAACTTCATTCCCCAGAATCCTCCAAGCACTCCTGAATCACATGACCCCTCACCTGACCCACTTCCGCATTTCCAGTCCCCCAGCTTCTGATCAGACACACCTGTTGCTCATCACACTTCCTCCATAAATACCCGGACAATTCATACACACATTGCGACATTGGTGTGTTTATATTAAACCTGCACCTGTATCCTACCTGTCTCGAGTCTGACACTCTATACAGCTCATTTCAATTTCGCTAGTCAGGGCTCATCAGATGGAGCCACCAAGCTAAGGGAGGAGATTTACCCTTGAAGCAGAGTATTTCATGTGTTTAAAGCCCCTGTCAATTTATTTTCATAACTATTATTTATCATAACTAAAAAAGGTGAACCCATTTTTATAATACTTATATTATTTACATATGGGCACATTGGAAAATTGTTTGACAAAATCTCACAACGTTATAAATGGAAAAATATGACAAAGTTAATCTAATCTTGCTGAGTTTTGTAGGTGTTCTGACAAATTGTCCTACCTTTTAAGGCATCCTACCAAAGAGTTTCAGCGCATGTGTACTTCACTTTTGCAAGTTTCGGGTTTTAAGCGTTATGTCCATAAATTCACGCATCTTCCTATAGTTTTATGCTGAAGGCATTTTCTGATATTAAGTTAGACTATCAATATGTGCTACCTATCATTTTAATCTAGAGGCATTTTCTGATAAGGTCACAGTAATAAAGTAGAAAAAGTAGCACAAAATACTTTCGGTATTGCTTTACGAAGACGTATAAATGCTTTCTCCAAGTGCCGTGTCGCAGTTTATGTAGCTTTTAACTATAATTAAATTGTAGTTAAGGATATACACAGTTAAATGTTTGGACACTAGATTGAATATATATTTTTCATTGTCTTAAAGACATTTTGATAAATGCTTATGGTTGTGTAAGACAAATGTAAATAGTGAAGTTAATGCCTATGTATACATTTCATTCTGAATCAAAATTGATTTTTTAATAAGTAGTTTTAACTTAAAACAAGTACTTTTTACTTAACAGTGAATTGTTTCCCCAAACAAGTAATTTTCATTTAGAACTTAGGAGAAGGAGCCAACAAGGGCTCGGCCTATTTGAGAACCATAAGAAAAGCCTCCTGGGTAAAGCTCCCTCATGAAGTTGGTTGAGAAGATGCCAAAAATGAGTGTGCAAAACTTCATCAGGAACACTGTTAAGAATTTAAAAGATAAAATAGTTTGACATGTTTAACATTTTTCTCGGTCACTGCATAATTCCATATAAAATAGTAGAAAATAGTAAAAATTAAGAAAACCCTCTATGAGCAGGTGTGTCCAAACTCTTGACTGGTAGGGTGTATTTGTTCAATCTACCATCAGTTAATGAATATCAAATAACAGATCCTTAGTATCTTTAGATGTTCTTAAAAGAAAAGAAAAGGTTTACTGAAAGGAATTTTGGAAATAGCACACAGGCAGGTACTTGGCTGTGTAGCTATGGAGGGCAATAACATCTGGAAGGCTAGCAACTAATTGTGGAGGTGTTTCAATTTTGCCATTTAAAGCATAAAAATCAATAGTTAATCTCCATGCTTAGGGCTATGCTCAATCAGTCCATTTCCTTACTGGCTAAATTGGGTTGTTACATGGGGACGGACAGTCTGTAATCACACCCTTGTGCTAACAGAGACTATAATTTCTACTACAGACTTAAGGTCAGGCAAAGCTTTATGAGAATACTGGTGTTCCCTTTGCCCTTCAGTTATACTAACATAATATCATCAGGCACTCTACTGAAAAAACTGACAAATATCTGTTTTTTTAATTTCTGGGCCTGTACACCATTGGAATTTCTTCATCAGCAACCTGCTCCTTATCACTAGCAGCCTTAGGGTATTTTGGTTATTCACTAATTCTACTCTCGCCTTTTTTTAGGTTTACAGTGGTTTGCAGATTACAGCATTGGTTCATTTTCTCTAATAGTCTGTCTGTTGTAATGGCATCTAATTTGATATCTGGTTTTACAACTTCACGAATATATGGAAATACTTAGACAGAAGAATTTTTGAGTCTCTGCAAAGGCCATGTATAAATGCTCTGTGAATTGTTGTGGAGATTCCTTTTCTGCCTGTCTAATTTAAGAGATATTAGTCATACTGATTTTCTGATCTAACTCAATCACCGAATAAAAAGCCTCAAATAAAATGTCTTTTATATCTGCTGTTAGTTGCTATTGCCTGGTGGTGGGACAAGCCCATGGATTCTACATCTTTGCATAGCACAGCAAGTAACAGGCAACTGCATCAGACAGCTGTTGAGTAGATATTTTAATCTCAAACGTACGTATAAACACCAGCGGGTTATCATTCTCTGGGGTAAAATTCCCTAAACTGGACGCAATAAAATTTGCTGTTCTACAGCTAACCTCATGCACAGCCCCATTATCATCCTGGTCCTCCTCCTCATCATTTATGTTCCTCAACCTATTGACAGATGTTTGAATTTCGTTCACAGCTGGGTGTGTTCTACCTTAATAACTCTGGTTAGTGCTTGCCCTTGGTGGCCTGAAAGTGGATTCTCTACTCTCACAATGCTTTAGCTAGTGGGTTTATTTGTGTTCGAGTAATAATAACCTCTGTTTGACTTTTTGCTTCCTGGATGAGATCTCTTACTGGTATAAGAAAAGCTTCTTTTGTTTTTGCTCATACAATGTTCTACGAGCAGACAGGCTGACTCGCTGTACCTGATGTCTCAATGCAACTATTTTCAGCTTGTCCTGAGCTGCTTTGCTTTTCAGTCTGCCTCAAATCATAAGAAATCTTTTCTGACATAGGACATGTCAGCTATCATAGCATATCTCACATTTTCCAGCTCCAGCTGTTCTACTCTTTCTCATTCAGACATGGCACAAGGATACTGTTTCTTGTATGTTTCTAATAGTTTATCACTAGTTTGTGTAACGTGCTGTGCACAAATGAGGAGGCAGGATGCAAGTGCGTAATCTCAGTGGATTTATTGTGAGGGCAAATCCATGAATCATAGTCATTATACAAAGCATAGGTCAGGGAACAGGCAGACAGGCATAGTGAAGGCAAATCCATATTCATAAACGCTAAACAGGCGAGGGTCAAAACCAGGAAGTCAAAAACACAAAGGAACAACCGAACAAACGAAAAAGGAAACACGGGAAACCGGGAACAGATAACCAAAACACAGAGACTAGAATGAACTGAATGAAAACGCTCGGAATTGAAGGCACTAACACACGACAAGACTTCGGAACAATGGGGTTAAATAGACAGACTAATCAATGGACTAACACGAAACAACTAAGTACAATCGGGAAACAATCGATGACGAAACAGGGGGGCGTGAACAGAACTGAAACAGAGACACATGTGAAAACGTAAACAAAGCACATAGACACGTGAATGAATGAACACAGAAAAACTAAGTAACGCTATGCGCTGGGAACCGCGATACACGGCCAGAACGGGAGTTCATGACCGGGAGATTGTGACAGTTTGTCAGCATTTTTCCAGATAGTTTAAAGACAATCTGAAATCAAAACCTTTTTTACCTTGTTAGTTTGTGTCCTTGATCAGATTGTGCATGATTCATCTATACTAATCACTTAAAAGACAAAATTCACTAAAGTACAGTGACTTTTTCCCGTCTCTAAACGGCCTATGATTTTTTTTTTACGTCACGGTAGAATTCCGGGTGAGACAAAAAAATATAACCAATCATTTTATGTCATGTTTCACCTCCCTCTCACCCCTGAGTTAGCTTGTGGTCGCAGCGATACCGATTAACTTTTCACAAGCTAATCAAACCCCAATGGATAAAACCAAAGTGCCGTTTCACTCTGAAATATGTCACTTTGCAGCAAAATGCGTCATGTTGCATTGTTTTTAAGGGCTCTTCTGCTGTCTAAATCGTCAAATATATTTGCATCTAGTTTATGCTTGCTGACCACATAAAATTGCAAAGCGCGCAATCCTCTCATTTCTTTGATTTACCCATGTTGGGAAAATCTATTAAATATCACAAAACACACACAAAAACATTATCAGCAGCTAAGGTCAATTATTAAGTGTAGATGAGGCCATGTAGTTTACATAAAAAGATTAATATGACTATGCAGACAAAAAGAAGACATTTAGCCCTCATAATTGTTTTGACAGTTTTGTTAAAAGGGAACATAGCCTTAATAACTTTAATTCTGTAACATTTTCATTCTGGATCCTTTACCTTAACCTTAAAAAGAAATACTCTTTAAACCCTAGTCAGTCAAAACACGGTGTGTGCCTACATGGCAGAAATTCAGAGAAGTAGGTGGACTTCTCAGTCTACCAGTGGTGTCATAGTCATTTGACGCAGATCCTCCTGGTTGATTTGGTAATGTCCAATCCTGGCTCAGACTCACCCAAAAATGAAGGAGCACAAAATGCCACCATTGTTTTTGTCAGATTTGTTTGATGAACTGTTTCAGCAAGGACATTTTATTGTGATTCACGCAAAAATAGATAAAGATTAAAGCAGCTAAAAAGCTAGCCATAATAGCTAGCTATATTGCTAATGCGCTAACCATAGATAGTTAATTACCGCCCCTTTTTTGACAAACATTTCCTTTCTGTTAATGCTGTTATATTGTGGGCTGGTAATGTGTTGTCACTTTTGTGTCAATGGTGTGGTGTTTAATTGTTTTCTCAACTGCAGCATATTCAGAAATATTTCATTTTTGTTAATATAATGTGATTTTATGTCGTCAGGATTTGTTTGCTTTGCTAATGTTGTTGTGTTGTGCACCTCTGTGCCACTTTGTGCTCGTCTATCTGACACTAGTGAGAGAACACCAAAAATCATGCCTCGTCGTAAATGTATTGTTTTAGAGGGCAATATATTTTTTTCGCTTTCATAGTTTTCAATATATTTACTTTGTTTTCTTGAATGCGGACGGCAGAACCCGGAATTAATTCAGCATTATGTGTTGAGTAAAACTCCTTCAAACACATTTTACATCAGCTGAAGTCCAGCACCAAGCAACAAAAAAATAATCTTTCCAGAAATAGAGCCCTAAACTTTATTTATTGTGCAGTTCAGGCTTTTCTATTCACACTGCCCGCAACATCATTTATTCAATTCACACTGGCCGTGACTCACAACCGTCATTCATTTATTGCTTCTATTCGGTGCTTTCACACTATGAGTGAGTGAATATAACGTGCAAACTGTCTGTGAACCGTCAGATTATTATAAACACGCGTTACCATTGTATATAATCAAATAAAGTTTATTATCTCCACGAAATAAGCTTAGTGAGCACAAAGCCGCTTTCCGTGCGCCAGGTTTAAAAGGAGCGTTTATTCAAGCAACGCCGGTTATTGCTTCAATTAACCTTCAATTCCACTACTACAGCGCGCCATCGCCTTGCATCTAAACACAACATGTCGAGCAAAAACTGAGATGTGAGAGGGACAACACAGGCTGTGTTATGCAGATAACAGCCAAAGACTTGCTGCCATTAAGTTTTGTCGAGGGCGCAAACATGACAGGCTTTATAAAACCGAGATCAGCCTCCGGTAATCAAAGGAAAGTATTTGAGCTGTGAAAATGACCAAAAATACCCATCTGTCTTCTACCGGCAAATATCCTAAAGCCTCTTTCTATGGTTGACCCCTCTCTCCCCAGTGATTATATCAAGGTGTACAGCAGCTGGCTTGTTTGAACTCTTGTTTGTAAGAGTGCCTCAGATTTCAAGATTTATGAGGAGGACCGTTGTGCATATGTCAGCAGTTTAATTGTGCAGCAATGAGCCGCTGACATGTAACCTTCAGTTAGTTTCAGACAGTGGTAACTTTTTCCCCTCACTCTTCCCACGAAGAACCCAAACCCTCCACAAAGCAGATCCCAACTATAAAACGAGGTTGAGCCTGTTTAAGATTTCCCTCCCCTCTTATTTCCTTTCTCCCTCCCTCTCTTCTCACCCTCTTTCATGAATTAAAAGGTCTGCAGGGAGAGGCATAGTTAATTCCGATCAGATCTCTTCCTCCCCCCTATACCCCCCCTCCCCAGGCAGTTCTCTCGGGCTGACAGATGGAGATGAGATCTGACAGTAAACAGCCAGGCGGATGCCTTGTGCGTGATTGACACACGGGCAGGTCGCCCCGCTCCTAATCCTGCCCTGTCAGGTCTAATTGGAGAGGTGGAGCCCCGTGTCACCGGGCCACTGATTGGCAGGACCCCAGCTTTGCATAGATATGAGCGGCAGATGAAGGGTGGGGTGCCCACTGTACTGCTAATAGAGATACGGGAGGTGATACGTGCACACATACACACATGCTACAAACTCTCACACAGAGCAGCAGAGAGCTCTTTAAAGCACACATACAAATCTGAATACCTACAGAGAGTGTGAAATGTGGGCCCATGAACTTAGAGGCCATTAGAGTTTGATCTCGGTTCCACTTACATTAGCAGGGTGAGGCTCTAAGAACCCTACAGTAGCCTGTTAGGAACATTAAAGAAAGCAGGTCTAGAACAGAGGCAGAGGATGAGGAGTGTTGGTGAACTCCGTCTCAGTGAGATTCGGTCAAAGACCCAGCAATTATCACAAATTATTGTATTTTCATGCCATTCAAAGTAAAATGTGTGTGTGGGGGGGTGTGGGGGTGTTAGACCTGACAGAACTAATTTTATTGTTCTTATACTATTGGAATTTTCACAATATTTTTACGTATTCAAAGTAAAAGGAAATCCACACTTTTATGTTTAGTTGCCTAACATAACCTTTTGACTAAATGGCTAACATAAATGGCACGTTTGATGTATGAAAAGGGATCTGGCATTATTTATGGCAGAATTTTTCACATATTTCTGTATGTATAAAATTTCAAATCAAATTATATTACATATAAGTAGTTAACAAAATCTAACAGCCACTTATTGGAGTCACTCTTTTTCTGTGGCTGAATGCCGTTCTATTGGGCACTACGTAGGTTCTGCATCACCATTTTACATCACCATTATGTTATACCCTATGTAGTGAGCACATAAAGTGAATAGGAAGCCATTTGGGATTCTGTGATAACTGTGTGCTGGAGGGGCCCAAAAAAACAAAAAAAAAGATTCCAGCTTGAAGACAAATTAAAGATGGCAGATTTTTATGTGGATCTCGGGTAGTGTAAGAAATGTAAAATCCAGCTAATTTAAAAACATTAGAGTTTATGATAAAACTATGGTATTGGCCACTTTGTAATTTTCTTTGCTTACAAATGCGACACAATCTTCCACTTTTGTGGTTTATTTAATATGAATGTATAGTGTAGCGCTGCTAATATTTGTCTGTGGCAGTATACAATTACAGGCAAATTAATATTCAGATGCATTCCAATAAAATAAACCTCTTAAATAATTAAATTTCAAATGCAATTTTTAAAGGAATTTGACATCCCAAGTTTGTGTGTGTGTGTGTGTGTTCATGCACCATCTCCATGCCACTGGAAAAACGTATATGTGTAGGCAGTATTTGTTTTATTTACCAAGTGTTTCTATTTTAATAAAATAGACACTGTGCACACTGGGATCCTTCAGCAATACACAAACTGCAAGGTGTTTTTATTATACCTTCTATTTTTGTGTCTAATTTAAGCATATACCTCTGTATGCTGGAACATGAGTCTTTCCTAAGCTATGTGTTTACTGTGTGTGTATGTGTGTCTATACCTATCAGGTGATTGACAGCTGCCACTGACCTGTGGCAGTCAGAGAGTGGTGGTGGAGGTCGCCAGGTCAGACAGTGCGGCGTTGCCCTGGAGACGACCTCAGCCCCTCATTTGCATACAAGCCTTCATTAGTGCAGCCACACTGCCTGCATAACAGCAGCATAAATGAATGAGGTAGATGCAGGAGGGAGGGGGATACAACAGGCATTTAATTGGGCCAGGTATATTTGCAAAAGTCGCCTTCAGGTATAAGACAAGACAAACAGAGTAGCTTAATTCAATCTAGTTTGGACTGAAAAACTTGTTAAAAGCATTGACAACATGTTCAAGGAATTATGAAAAGTTTTATAATTAGATACTGCCTTATTTTTCACGGAGCGTACTGGTTCATGCACATAACATCTGGAGGTGAATGTGTATGTTTCTGAGTTCAAACTCAGCATAACCTTGCACTCTGGTGTGTTCATAAATTATTAACGTTATGGCAGAAAGTGTATGTTTTTAGAGCACTGCAATCTTATGCATCCTCACTCTGCCCAGTTTATTTCCTGCATTCTGCTGATCAGTAATGAGACCACATGAAAAGTATTTTTCATACATAATTTTAAAACTTTCCAAGCCAAGCTGGGGCTGGCAGAACTGTTCATTGCTGACCTTTTTATGCATATTGCATCACACAATTTATAACACCATATAACATAGACAAACACAGAACCGTCATTTTTTAAGTAATATTTCAGAAGACTGTGTATCTTTTGTTGTTTGAAAATAGAGCCGTAGAACAATGATGACATGCAGGCACTAGTTTGATTAGTCTCGCAAGCCAGACTTCTAGCTTTCGTTTGAGTCTGGTACTTTTTCGCCACTGAAGGTGGCCAAGAACCGCCTACTTTCACTGAAGTTCAAGTTCAAGTTCAAGTAGGTTTTTATTGTCATTTCTCCATATACCTCGTATACATTGAAATGAAATG
>JAOUQW010000047.1:15168451-15184027 GCA_028565825.1 Olivaichthys viedmensis | reverse complement strand
CAACTATAAAAAGCAAATTTAAAACTACAACTGTTACAATCAAACGATAAAGGTGTGATGAGACAGACATGAGAGAATGTCTTATCAAAGCTGTTCTTATGGAGTTTTATCCAACACTGAAGAAATACAGTAAAAAGTAATTCCGGGTTTTAAATTTGCCATAATGTTTTGAGGTATCCATGTGCAATCATGCCGAAACTGAAACATTTTTGTGTTTTATGTTCCTACATGGGTAATGTGTAACCACGACTCTTCCCTCTGAAAAAGTATATAACTACAGTTACACTATATACACTACAGTTGCAGTAGATAGAGATTAGGTTGAAAAAGTACTGGAGTATTCCTTTAATGACTTTCTATATAAAATTTTGCTTTGTATAGCACACACACACACACACACACACACGCACATCATCTTTGGCCTCAGGTCCTCATTTAAAATCATGGTCTAGGCTATGCCAGCTTATGGCTCCAGCAGATGTGTGCTAAACCTCTTTATAAAGACATTCATCAATTTGACAATCTTACTTTCAAATGATCAATAGTGCATCTTTTGCCGGCTCTGCCATCAGTCGAGGTATCAATATCAAAAGACCACAATCACCCAGACAATCAATGGTGGCTTCGAGGCAAACAGGGTGAGTCTGATCATGGCGCGACAGAACTCTCTACTCATCGGAGCCTGAATTCAACTGATGCACAAGCTGCAAGACACGACAAAAGTCACGGATGAGAAGAGATACACGTCTCTACTGGTCTTAAAGACGGAACTTAACACTGGACAAGCAAAAATGATTTTCCCTCTCAGTTTCAAAAAACTTCCCATGTGAGACTGAAATGTCTGGGACGCACACAGGCCTGACAATGTGTAAACAAATCAATGACTTTAGATAATAGTCTTTACTGTTGAAAAGACTAGCGAGCCAAACAGTCTAACGTGGTAAACAACATGAAACTAGTAGTGGGGAATTTCCATAACGATAGGTGGTGACTATTCACTTTCAATTCACCACAACATTAGCATTTTGCTTGAACTATTATTTTAATTGTGCTGCTATAATTAAACCTAGTCGGATTATCTACTTTCAAATACTTTATATATAAATGATCAAATAGTCTAATATGGATATAGAACCATAACCACTTATAGTTTAGGGGAAGGGTCATCTAGCCACATAAAAAAAATGACCCTAAGGGGAAAAGATTTCAGGATGCCGAGTGAAAGCTTTAATGTAAGTGAGGCAAGTGAGCCGTCTAGTGGTCACTCCCTGTCAACACAGTCATTATGGCCTAGTATCAAAATCACCAGCTTGGAAGTCATCTACATCCCTCTGCAAAGCAGTGAAAATGATCTCTGATTCTAGGCACCCACTGTACACAGCTTTTGAGTTGCTACCTTCTGACAGCATGTTCCAGGCTACTGCTTTCTTTATAAACAGGGCAAAATGTTCTTGTATTTCTCAGGATATTCAATTATTGAACAACCCCCCTGCAGTACTGTCTAAGAGGGGTTCTGATCACACTAGGGGGTCTACCTTGAAGACTACACTGTGGTTGGAGGTTGTTTTTTTTTCCACTGTAGGCCAATACCGTGATGGAATCAAGGCTTCGTGCGATTCATATGTAGTGTGTGTTGTTATGTACCTGTATTGTCATGCAACATATGATCTCTATCACTGAGAAAACAAATTCCCAATTGAGGCAAGACAGTTTCCATACAGATCCTGCAACAACACCAGCATTCACACACAGTGCCTAAGAAAACTTAAGGTTATCACACAAAGGTTTGGTTTACTGAGATTTTTTCAAACAGAATTGTTGTGCATTTGGGTGGCTGCAGTCTAATAGTGTAATAAATCTTTCCCTGTCACAACTAACCTTGATTTCAGAAAATACTGTACTGACTTTACTCATGCTGGACTCAGTTTCTTGTTTTTCCAATACAGCAAGTCTACTTTTCACCCACAAAGAAATGCATATGTACATGGGCATGAAAACTGTTAACTCGGTCAATCTGTCCTCTTTCTCTGCACTTCAAAAATGAGTTCTTGTGCCTTTCTTTGGCCAATTTATATTCACATGTATATGACAGTAATCCTGCGGAGGAAAAAGCTTTCAAATCACATGCAGCCTCAAAAAATCCAAATGACAGAGAAATTTAAATTCAGCTCCGATATGAGAGCATATGCCTGCCCTTTTCAGCACATGTAAAATATCTTTTTTCATAAATCAGAAAAGACTAGAGCAAGGCCATTCAATCTGATTATCTCAATGTCTTAATGAAAAGGTCACAGGAGGGTACAAAATCTGCCTCTGGTCACGATCTGTGCAATTGTATCTTATATAATTTACCCAGCAGGGCCAGTATTAGCTTCTT
This sequence comes from Olivaichthys viedmensis, assembly GCA_028565825.1. Taxonomy (NCBI): domain Eukaryota; kingdom Metazoa; phylum Chordata; class Actinopteri; order Siluriformes; family Diplomystidae; genus Olivaichthys; species Olivaichthys viedmensis. The sequence goes on along the minus strand of JAOUQW010000047.1, from coordinate 15,181,650 downwards.
TTTTTTTTTGGTCTAGTGTAATGTAGGCACATAAATCAATGACCTTTCCTCATAGTCCTGTAGGTCCTGTGAAACAGTGATTTCCTTGGGCCAAAAACCCTAGATTTCACTTATTAAGGCCAAGGCTGTTTCATAACATTTGGGGGCCCTATGTGACATCCTACTTGAGGGCCCCCACCCATGCCAATCATCTAATTTTTCTGCTAAATTCTCAATAAAAGCTCAGGTAAAAACAATACTAACAATAATAACTAAGATAGAAATCATTTATCAGCAGAGTTCCGATTTTATCAGCCCAACTTTCTGCCCTTAAAATACAGCTTGAGATGTAGGTCTATTAATATAGTTGCAATGAGTAGTAATAATCAGTTACTTATAGCAACATTAGCATACTGTACAGCAGTCATGTTGTTCTGCATGCTAGCGTATAACCTTAGCTAATATCACTTCGACGTAATTGGAGAGAAATTAGTTATATTGCTTTATAGTCACATGCATTTGGCTATTTAAAGGGAAATTGCACCTGAATCCTTTTCAGCTAGCTCTACTGACGCCTCAAAATATTTCCGTATATCGCAAAGAATAATACAGAGTAACGTTACAGATGCACAGAGTGAAATTATTCCAAGCACTGCAACTAGCTAACAACGTAGCATGCGGCTTACATTAGCATGTTAGTAAGACCTTTGTATGATTAATAAATGACAACACAAAAAATAAGAGGAACACTTTAAAAAAAAAAAAAGGACATGATCAATTTGTTCAAGTCAAATGGTAAAAAAAACACAGTTCAACCAAACAAAGCAGTGTTTTATGTAGTGACATGACCGAACATTAGGCTACTATTAACTAGCTAGCAACGTAATGTGATTTAACACCTATTGCAGAGGCTAGCTAGTTAGCCGACACTACAAGCTTGGTAGTGAGAGCAAATGGTCAAAAAGACCAAATCCAATTAATTAGCATTCTTTTCATTCCTGTTTCTCAGGCCCAGATGGAGGTGTGCTTCATCATGATCTTCCGATGGCACATCTCTAATTTGAGTACCCTTCAAGTTGAAGCCTGTTCTTTTCAGACCAAAATAGGGTTCCTGTGACTGCCAGAACCATAGAGTCACTGAAAAAACCTAAGCTACAACTTACCGCCCAAGACGGCCATGATATGGGGGCTAAATTATGAAGCAATAGTATTATCTAATAAGCAGATATGCTAGGAAAGGGGTTCTCAATCCAGTCCTTGAAGACCGTCAGCTCACAAATATATTCTGTTCCAGTCCAAACACACCTTAATTACCTGGTTAAAGTAAATGAGGACCTGAAGCTGAAGACAACCTGGTATCACTGTAGGACCCTAAAGACTGGATTTAGAACCTGTAACCTGACCCCCCCCAAAAAAAGACAGAACCTCATCATTTTCTGCAAAGCCAAAAGTAGTTATAGGTTGCGTTCTTGTACAGAATGTTGTCAAATTGTTTTAGCCATATGACCAGCAATACAGCTATGTTTGGTGAGGCATTGAAACCTTCCACTCACATGAAAGGTTTTTAGGTTATGCTTTTCTCTCTTTCATAAACCGTTATTTTAAAGCTTAGTTTTAGGTCACTGAAGGAGAATGGACACACTTGGTCAGTTTTCTGTGCATTCCATGATTCCAGCAATGTCACAATAAACAAGAGAGGGCCATTGGCAGGCATGTCATGTGTCAGTGTTGCTAGACACCAAGGTAAAGCTGCTCCACTGTGTCCTGACTGCAGACGAGGGTTCAGCAGAATAACAGGACAGATGGGCATCAAAGATCTGGTCATTCTCTCCTGACCTCAGCTCCATAGAGCACTAAGCGACGCCCTGGACAATTACATCAGACGACATTACACTCTGCCTACCAATGGCACCAACTTCATTCGTCCTTTTTACATTCAGAGGCTATTTGGCTCTCTGAGTAGCTACAAGAGGCACTTACACATGGTAAAGAAGGACTGCAGGACAAATTCTTAAAGGAATAGACTAGCATTTTACGATCTAATCTCTTTCTACTGCATCTGTAACGTATGTACAATTACCACAGACAAGAATTTTGACACGGTTTTCTGTACTGAGAAAAGAACAGAAAACCTGTTTACTCAAAACTCACTTATAATGGAAGTCTAAGGGCAGATAAACATTTTGTGAAACATGTATTTCATTAATTCTTCTGTCAAAAGCGATGTGCAAATACATTTTTAAATATGTACGGTTTATCCTTTCAGAGATGGGACTACTTTCTTAGAGGAAAGAATTTGTGGTTATGTGTTACCAACGTGGCTCAAAGTAAACGCGGAAGTGCATCAGTTACCGGTCAATTGTGCATGGATACCACAAAACAGGTTTTCTGTTCTTTCCTCAGTACAAGGAAATGTGCTGAAATTCTTATTGGTGGTAATTGCACATTACACACTCAAATAAATTAGTACAATTTATTTAAATGAACACACATGCTTTACCTGAATTAAGTAAGCACAACATAAAGCTGCTTAATATAAAATAAACAAGACCTAATTAAGTAATATCTGTTAGATTTGTTTTAATACTTGCATAATTTAGGTAATCAAAAGTTAATGAAGACAATGGAAAAACAAAATGAAACATTCTCTTTAACATGGGTGTTATGTGATCAAATTGTATGGAAAATTAAAATGTGCAAGTTTAAGGTTCTGGGCATAAATATTTTTTTAGTGTACGCTCCAGATGCAGTCAATAGAGATTAGGTTTAAAAACCCTGGAGTATTCTATTAATATTCTATTAACATGTAATTAATACAAGTTTGAATTGTTTTTATTTGTTTTGCTGTTATTTATGCAAAGATGTAATTTCATGGAAAGTTATGTTTGTGTTTTCTATAAGTATAGCTATTCGGTAAAGCAACTACTGTATATAGGGAAACTCTTTCTCCCTTAGCTGTAGATCTGTTTAGTGGGCACTTCTAAATGAAATAAGCACCACAAAAATTCCAACTGGAAAAAAGGATGCACATTAAACCACATTGTCTCATTGTATTGCGTCTAGGCCACTGTAATTGTGTTTCAATCTTGAATCTTCCAGTCACCTAGGCTTACTACGATGATATATTTAACATAATCTGCATGACTGGAAACCTTCACAACCGCTGAGAAGCTTTGGTTTAAAACTATTTCAACTGAATGTGGCACTGGTGTTCCAGCGTTGTGAAAAAATATAAATACTTCAGCAAAAATGCAATAGATTTGATGCTTTTGTGATAGGCAGAGGAAATTCCACATGTAAAAACAAGAGGCAGGACACATATTACAAGATTGATTTATTAACTATAATACAGGTCACATAAGGCCTTACTGTTTGTACACCATTCCCATTGAGACAAATGACCATAGCAAATAATGACATGATTTTCTTGTTGTTTCTTCTCAGTTTACTTCATTATTTTTTTTATTTTTGTTTTTGTTCATTTAATTATTTTTTTTTCCTCTTAAATACAAAGAGTGGAAGGCCCCAACTCCCGGACTTGGGGTTTAATCATGCACTACATTATATGGCCTTTACACCATTCACAAAATTGTTTAAAAAAAACAAACAAACAAACAAAAAAAAAGTCATTTTTTTTATTTTTTATTATTAAAATAAAACATAAAAAAAAAACATTTTTTTTTCTATCACCATTGACTATAGGGCAAAGTGTTAGACCCCCTAACATACAAATAAACAACCATTTTTGAATATAGTTTTGCTTGCTTCTCATTTAACTTAACAATCGGTCACCACTGTTGCAAAAGAAAAAAAAATTATGCAGCCACATAAGATTGCTGAAACGTCACATTTAAATTCCCATTTGATGCCCTTCCTCGCCTGTCACACGCCCTTTTTTGCACAGTCTTTGGCTGCTAAAGATCAACTCAGAATTGAGACGATGATTTACACTGAGAATGCAGTGAGTCAGCAATCAACCGCAAAGTACCAGGAGAATGTGGGTCCTTTTCCCCATTTTCCCAAAATATACCATGTTAACTGAAAATAGAAGAAAAATTTGAAGAAACAACTGAGGTGTAAGGCGTGTTATTAAGTGTGGGTAGAAGGTGTGATGAGATTTCAAACAGCCAATCAGGTGCTTAATGTGACATTGACTGGCAGGGCAAAGGTGGGGGCAGTTCAGCTGTGCTTCACCCATTGAGGGAGAGATCCATCACAGACATACACTATAAGAAATGTTACTTTGTCACTAGGGTCATCTAAAATGTCTGCTTTTAAAGTCCTAAAAATCCCTGTTTAATTCCAAAACTCAGCCTCTCGAGCCTCACCAATTTCTCAGAATTACATCAGACACGACAATAACAACAATAAGGAAGAATTTATAGTGAATGAGCCATTATCTCTTCTTGTAGCGGCAACCTGAGAATACAAGGTAGAATACGAAGTGCTGAGAGGGGTTGGCGAGGAACCCAGGCTCTTCAGGAAACCGCAAGTTACGACTCGTATTTCTCTTTTGTGATGCTGTGTGAATAGGAGTCATGATTTAAAGTGCATTCAGCACTTCTATGAAGGGAAGGGAGAGGGATCCAAACAGACTACGTGTCTAAAGGTAGAAAAATTGAAGGCTGACGTCTGAGGTGCAGTACCTTGTTGGCACAGCAGGTGGCAGTAGCGTGCCCAAAGATGAGCACAAAGATAAAGACAGACTTCAAACCACATTAAAAGAACAGGCACAGGCCTTCCCTTTAAGTCTCTCTTTCTTTCTTCCTACTCTCCTTCAAAACACAGCTTTTCTGACTGAGCAACAGCCGTTTCAAAATCTTTGTTGGAAGTCTCTTAAGTGGAATAGTGCAGCAGAGCGAGTTTGGACTGAGTGACGTAAGCGGGTTTCTAGACAAAGCGGATTTTCTTTCAGTGTTAACACACAGAGAACCAGAATCTCCATCCATATACCTCTAAACTCCATTAAAGCCAATTCGTTGGACTTTTGAAAACTTTTCCAAAGCTTCCAAAATCTCAATGTGATATTTCACAAGCATAAAGTGTACATTCAGGCAGGCACACACATGAACGCAAGAATGCACATACACATTAAGGTTTCAGCTCACTAGTGCATTATCTTTCCACATCTGTTCTAAAGAAGAATCTCACTGAGATCTGTTATCAAAGTGGAGCACAACTGAACCCTGACCGACGCATATACACTCCACAATCAAGACACACACACTTTCTTTTTCTTACAGAAAGTCAAGGAAACGGTCTCCTAGCATGTTCTTGAGGTTCTGGCTCATTGTCAGGGCAGGGAGACAAGCAGGGACGCTGAGAAAACTTCAAATCCCAGAATGCTGTGCAAAAAAAAAAAAAAAGTACCAAAGTTCATTGTAGTCAACTCCCAATGAAACCAGATCCAGTTTGTCGAGTTCTTGTTCGGGCTGTTTTCTTTAAAGTGTTCCTCTTTAAATGGGTGTCGTTATTCAAAGAGGATGAGGGAGAACGAGGAATGTGGCTGACAGAGTCACTGTGTCCACAATTTTTATTTTTTTATTTTTTATGTGATAGTGGTTGAAAGCTACAAAACAAAAATGTTGAGAATGCTAAGGATGGCTTTGTGCCACATTTAGCGTCATTCCTATTGGTGGTCACAAGACAAGGGTAAGGTTTGGGAGGTTAGGTAGAGCACATAATTGACTGTGAGGTGAGTTTAGTTCTTTTAGTCCACAGACCTCCCACCCTTCAAGTCTGTTTCTCCTCAGTCACTTCTCAGGTAAATCAGGAAGGGCCAGGAATCACAGGCTGCAGCCACACATTCCTCCCATCACATATGTCCTGTGCTGACCCTGAAGAGAGCACGCTCTCCCGACTGCCATAAAAGCAGTTTCTGTTTCTGTGCGTGTGTATGTGTGTGTGTGTACGCTTTTGAATTCTATTATGAGGAGAAAATAGATGAGTGCAGTGATCTATAAAGAGTGTGATGAAGTGTTGCTGGAGTAGCTCACAGCTTAAGTGGCTTGACCTTCTCACTATGTCTAACACTCATTTTTCCCTCTTTACATTTTCTATCACTTACAGGCACATCTCCTCAATCTCATCTGTTTACATATATTTTTAATCTCTCTCCAATCATGTAATCTCTGTAAATGCTACTTCCACAACTCTTTCCCAGTTTCAGAACTTCTCTTTCTCTTTCGTCCTCTCTCCACATCCTTCTCCGATTCACAGCGTGTGTTGTTCCGTGGGCGCATGATGCGGGTGCAGTGAAGGCAGCAGACTCTGGATAGGCGACTGTGGAGTAAGGGGAGGAGAATGGGGCGGGGACTGCTGAGCCAGACTGAAGGTGGTGGTCACGTGCTGGGCTGGGGCGTAGCAGGATGAGTAGGCGGAGCTGGTCATGGACGAGGCGGAGGACAGGGTGGCGGTGGGGGATCCTGGCAGGCCAGGCAGGCCGCTGGGGGTGTCGGCCGGGGGCTGATTGTAGAAGAAGAAAGCACACTGGTAGATGAGGGTCTCGATGATTGTCTGGTAAATGCGCGTGGCCGTCAGCGCGTCCATGGTGGTGAAGTCGGGTCGCATCAGTGTGGGCCAGAAACAGATGGACAGATTATCACTGGTCATCAGATTAAAACGACTGTTCTGGCTCACCCTGAGACAAAAATGAGCAAAGAGACACAGAGAAGGTGAGACAGATAGACTTAGATGGAACATAATAGAAAAGGACAGGCTATTATGAAGTGTACAATCAAATTAATATGGCCTGTAAGCGTTAAAGGGCAGTCAAATTCCTTTAAAAACTGAAATGTAAAAATCAAAATGTATTTGAAGATTAATTCTATACGGCCACAGAGTGAACTTTATCAGTAGCACAACACTGAGTTCGTATTGCATGAACCACGTAAGGTGAAAATTGTGTAGCTTTCTTAAGCACAGAAAAATCACGAAGAGGCAAAATCATAATTCTATCATAAATCTTCATGTTTTAGATTGATGACAAAATGTGAAAATCTTCAACTTGTCTTCACAGTGGAATCATTTTTTATTTAAGCCCCCTCCGACAGTTAGACTGAATCCCAAATGGCCTTCTATTCACTTTATGTGCTCACTCTATAGGTTAGAACATAATGGCATTGAAAGCCATTCAATTAGCCACAGGCAGAGTGACTCCATTAAGTGCCTGTTGGAAATTGTTAACTACTAACATGTAATATCACTTTTAGGACACAGTTTGTTTTTTGTATTTAAATAGAAAATTGAAAAAGAATTTTAAAAATTGTAAAAAAATAAAGTATGGCATGTTTAATGTAGAAAAATAGCTCTGAATAAATGCAACATGGGGCATTTGGGCAAAAATGTTTAGGAAATGTGTTTCAATAGGCAACTAAAGAAGAAAATAGAATCCTAAACATTCAAATATGTAAAGAATGCCAATAGTATTCAAACAGTGAAAGTTGTTCTGACATCCCTAATATGAATACTACTGTATTTCTTCAACTGGGATAAGTCTAATATTCTCTGTAAAGAAAAAAGCAACCAGTTTGTGCATATGTGCATGTTGTGAGAGAAGGTTGTGTTAGTCTGTGTGTTCGCATGAAGGTTTAAAGCTGCTACGTAACAACTCTCACTTGTTCAAGTGGCTGATGACGTATTTGAAGACATCGTAGTTTTCTCGAGGGAACCTGCGCAGCACGTCCTTCATGGTGTGGAGCCGCTGCTCTCGATCATTGATCTCTGTGGGAGGCAGGACAGAGCCAAGAGTGAGACACACAGACACGCACACAAAGGGACACACATCCAGACGCTCAGAACATCAAGATGCGTAATGACTTAGGCAAGCACCAGAAGGTAAAGGAGAAGAAGAGAGAAGACAAACAGAAAACAGCATGACGCAAGACTGTGTTTGCAGTGTACGCATCCTCAGTACACCCCTTAAGGCCTTCATGTTTAGCCCGCTCTCTCACACTCTCAGAAAAATACTTCCTCGAATATTGATCTGGAATTCTGGGAGTTCTGGGTAATTTATTTCCTCTGACTAGTCAGTTATAAATGAAGCGTGTATTTACATCCCTTTCCACAGAAGTGACAAATCTGGAACTCTGACCCAACACCACTTAGATCAGGGGTTAGAAAAAAGGAGTCAGGATTTAGGTCAGGGAACGTATTCACAAAAAATCTCATCTTACCACTAAGTGGCACTAAAAGTTCCTAACTACGAATTTTCCTCTTAAAACCTATTCACGAAACTGCTGCGAGTTCATAAGCCAAAAAGAAGGGCGGGGTTGTCCCCGTTGCTACGGATGACGAAGTGTTTCATGAATGAACATTGGGAGTGATTGGCTGATGCGGTAGTGAGCTGCGGTAAACTCATATCCCAATTCACTATGTCATATTAGGCTACAATAACATGATGCCATACCGTGGAAAATAAACCCAAAAGGTGTCACTTCATATATAAAACCAAAAATCTAAAATCTCACATAACAAATAATATGTTTGGTTATTTGTCAGCGTGTACGTGTCACATTGTATATTAATGAGAGGATTTTAATTTAATTTATATACACAGCTCTCTTTTGTAACAGATTGTACCACAATATAACCATAGCTTTTGTAGTTTGTGAACATCTGAAAAGAAAACCAATTGAAGTGTCGGTCGATGTGCGGTCTGGAGTAGGCATTGATGTGTAACATGACTCGCAGGTGATATTCGCAGTTCATCTACGCTGCATAACTGCATTTGCTCAAGTGGACAAGTAGCAGAGTTGCTACTATACAGCAAGTGTTATCTCCGGTGGGACTGCATCCCTCACTGACTCTAGAATCACTGCAATAACCAGGCAATCAAGACGATGCCTTTTTAAAAGCTTGTTGTCATTAAATATTTCAAACACATTAACTCAATTCCGCCGTTAAACGCTGGCATCAGCCATTTAAGATTGTTTGTGATTCTTTCTTAGTGACATAGGAGTCCGCTGGAATACCCCCAAGTTTTCACAGGTCTAGGACCTGATTTTAACACTAAAATGCTTAGATTGAAAAAGTTAGAAGTCTTAAAATGAAGATAAACATGCCCATTTTAAGAGTTTCTCCTAAATCTGCCAGTTAGGAGCTACATTTAGCCCTTAAGATTTTTTGTGAATACGGCCCCAGATTTTTAACTTGCACAAAGACAAATAGCCTCTACACAATAGGGCTGTCATTTACAAGTTGCATTTGAATGTTAATTTCCTACGAAAATCACAAGGACGCAATATCATGTACTTTAATGAGTCAGATTGTCTTTTATTTATTTAGCCACAGTAAACAGTTTTCTTGTCGCTGATATTTAGCTCAATTTTAAATTTTTAAAAAGATACCCGCGATCCATTTAAAAATCTGCCATCTTCATCTCGTCTTCACACAGGATTTTTTATTTTATTTAAGCCCCCACCAACACAGTTAACCAGAATCCCAAATGGCTGCCTGTTAACGTTATATAATTACTACATGGGCTATGACATAATGGCGTTTGTAAAACCAACGTAGCACACTATATGACCGGTAAAAGGCCATTTAAGATTCAGCCACAGAGAGAATGACTCCAATAAGTGCCTGTTGGAAATTAACTATCACTTTCAGGGTACATACTTTGTATATTTATATTTAATTAGAGATTTGATACATCATTTAAAAAAATAAGTAAAAATGGGATTTAGACAAACAGTTTAAAAAACGCAAATATTCAATAGACTTATGTTAAGCAATTAAAACATGGAATCTTAAACACTCACATGTAGATTTTTGCCTTTGTATACGCAAACATGATGAAAATACAAGCAGTATTTGGACAGTGAAATTTGTTCTGGACAGCCCTAGTACACACCCAAATCAAAGATCAAGAGCCAATATTCAGTTCTAGCAGTGAGAAAGGGTGGAACCTTCTAGAACTGCATATGCCGTCTGACTTCCTATCACGGTCATCAGGGGAGATTGAGGGATGCTTACAGGATGAGGCAAAGACAAAACAGCACACACGTGCGCACACGCACACACGCATGTCCCCTGGGTGCTGCAGGAACGATGGCGGCACTGAGTCAGAACGGCTTACATCAGCCCTCAGAGAGCTCTCTATCAGGACACGTGACCACTATGGCAGATGTGCTGCTCCTCAGTCTCACACACACACACACAGACTGATGTCAGCATCTCACATGCACACACTGATGTCAGCTTTGCACTCCAGTACAGCTCACACAGGCACACACCCTCACACATCCACTGATGCACCATTAAATGTAGTAACACCAGAGAAAACCCTCCCAACACCTCACCCGAGGGGTAGTGCAGTGATTTTATCTAAAGATACTAACAGTCTGTAATCAATCGAAATCAGATCTCAACAGACAACCCTGTGCTGCTTCAAAACTAAGCCAATTCATCTCTGTTCATCGCAATATGTCAGACTCCCAATCTTGAGGTCCCGGGAATGACAAATCCGTTAGTCATGGCCAAAGGTATTGAGTAAATGCCAGCACAATGCAGGCGCTTTAGAGATCTGGCCTCACAGCCACTGAAACAGAACGAGTCTGCTGCATTGTTGCCATGACGCTCAGTGACAGACGGGCCAGGCTGGAGCTCCGCCCACCACCTGCAGGGAGTGAGTCTGCAATCACGTAACCTGCCGTCTGTCCATTCCCCTCTGCTATCCATCCATATCGCTCTCTCTCACCATTTTCCCCCACAATATTTCAAGAACACTTCAATCATTTCATGCATGGTTTTCCCTTGAGTGTTCTCTATGCTTGATAAGTGCATATCTCGCTCACTGTCTCCTCCTGAGTGCTGGCGTAATAAAAGTCTAAAGAGGAAGAAGTGCTGCATTTACTGTCTCGGCTTGACTGGATCCTATTACGTTAACATATAGTAAGACATCCTTGACAACCTAAGAGTATTGGAAGTAAAAATGCACTCAAATCCCATCACATCGCTTGGATTTGCTTTCAGTCTTCTACTTGGCAGAGTGACATCGTGATGAAGTGTTTCTGCAAAGGACTGGAGTGCCCAAGAGAGTTTCAGTAACATGCTTAAACACTCCTGAGTAGCAGTCTAACTACAGGCATAAGCTGCAGTTTTTGTCTAATTGCCGGTGCATTCTGAGTTTGGAGGGATGCCCAGAGCCTAACACAGAATTTCACACTGCATGAGGATGGAGCTCGGTGCTGTGTGAGCAAAGCAACTGCCCACTGCAGATCCTCTTCAGACGAAACCACGTCCTTTCATTATTCATATACAGCTTTTTTAATAAGCAAATATAGAGCACCATTACTCAGCAAAATAATATAGAGCAGTGTCATTCAGTTCAATAATACAGCTATTTTAATAAGCCAATATAGAGCACTATTACTCAGCAACATGATATAAAGCATTGTCATTCAATTCAATAAGGTAGACACTAGAGCTAGGCAATTAAAAAATAGCAAAATACATCGATAACGATAATGTGACAATAATTCGTAATAATTTTTCAGTGGGTTTAGTACATCATCCGGGTATTAGTGCACTATGTCTCACTGAATTTTCTAAGGTGAACAAAAAGTCGCACTAAAAATATGCGAAGACCGGCATTTGAGACACAGCTCGTATCTGTGCTCAAAGAGCGTTGAAAATGAGCAATGCAGCTGCAATAAAACTAATCGACAATAATGATTTTCTTTAGAAATAACAACAAATGTCGGTTCATTTCAATGTATACGAGGTACATGGAGAATTGACAATAAAAACCTACTTGAACTTGATTGGTTAAAATTTTAGTTATCGCCCACCTCTACACACACACAATCTTTTTCTAATCAGCTTGCCTGGAACCAGACAGCACCTATTTTGCAGTACTTACTGAAAGCTTCCACTAGATCCACCTGCATGTTGTAGGGCACCAGAGGTTCCGGCAGCTCAGAAAAGAAGCTCTTCATGGCTCCGGCTACTGTGTTCACAGAAAAGTCCTTTTCCACCAGGTCCAGGTTAGAATCTAGCAGTGAAAAATAAGGGGGAAATCAAGATTAGACAGAAGATAGACTGACTTCACCACAATTCCAGCTGATAATATAAGTAACATCAAACACAATCCGAAAAGTTACAGAAGTGGGTAACAAACAAAAGCGATTTGATTAAAACTACACAGCAAGTGTTATCGTAGCATCTCCATGCTCTGTAAGAATACATTTTTAATTCTGCTGAAGGAAGAGAGAATCAACGGCAGAGGGGAAAAAGCAAAGCTTAATTAAACATTGTCTTCTGATTAGGATTTTCTTGCTTCTCAGAGAGAGGGAGCAACAGAAGGGGTGCTACAGACAGAGGCAGAAAGCTGCAGACTTTGGTTTTTGCAGTGGATAAATTATTCACCATAAACATCAAATATACAGGGACGCATAAGGTTAAAATAGGTCACATGGCCAAATTGACTGCGGATCTGTATCTTCCTGGTAGAGTTGTCTGCATACGTTAGCGGCTACCTGTGCAGTAGTTTCTGCAGTAATTGCATCGCACTAGGGCTGATCGATCAGACTCAAGCCCTCGCCTCCTATTAGCTCACGCCGGACCGAACCGACCCTGACGGAACCCAGCGGTGCAGCCGAGCGTGTACGTGCACACGCTTCATTACCTAAACCAATCTGCAGGTAATTAACTGACCTTTTCTTATTATCTCTCTCAAACATAGAAAGAGAGGTGCTGAGACAGCCTATGCACACAACAAATATATACTGATGCAAAAGTAGAATCGGCTCAAATTGAACAACCATGTGCTGTTTACACTGTATTGCACTCACACTCTCAGATTCAGTAGCGCATGTAATATACACATCATCCATCCAGACTCTGTGGGCAGAATCGATAGCTGTGAATTACTTCAAGTTAATTAAGCAGAGCAGCTGCACAATGCTCTTATTAATATAAACATGAATCGATCATAACTGAAAGGCCATAGGAGAAAGCAGTGTAGTACAGATACAGGAAATCTGTCAGAAAACTGGAGAACTCCCACTTTAAGGAAATATAATAAAAATAAATAAATAAATAATAATAATTTTAAAAAGCCAGAAAACAGCCTTTTAATTGTCATTATATATACAGTGGGGTCCAAAAGTCTGAGACCACATTGAAAATCCATGAAAAAAATGGTATCAATCTCTCTTCTGTTCGTCTCCTTACATAAACCCTTCTGTTACTGCCATAAATCTCAAACTTGGATTCAT
>JAOUQW010000047.1:15119346-15158141 GCA_028565825.1 Olivaichthys viedmensis | reverse complement strand
GTACTTGTTGACGACTTCCCCAGTACCTTTATATATATATATATATATATATATATATATAAATTTATAAAATACTTTAGTTACAGAACTTAATTTCTGACTTTAAACAAAAGTAATCAAAATATGAGATAATGCAGTTTAAGATCATGTTTTTGTTACATTTTTCATGAAATTCACTGGAGTTCTCTTTAAAATAGAAGACAATCTGATTAATGAGACGTGTGTAAGATGCACAACTAAAAAACTATTTTTTCAACGCGATCTGTTGGAATTGGCCTTCAGTCTCGCAAGCCAGACTTCCAGAGCGTCTGAGGCTGAAACATTTTTCAATCCTTTTATCTTGCTCCGAAAAAGCTCATTGTTGTCACAGTGTTCAAAAATTACTTGAGGGACTGATAAAATCGGTGCACAGAAAAGTGTGTACACATAGGGGTGCGGATAGTCAGCGAGACTGTAACTGGTAAAATTCTGATAGTTCTGGCCAGCCAAGTGTACAATATAGGCCAGACAATCTGTATCTGACACTGAGACTGCTGATTGGCCTACTCAAAAGCATTAGCAATGTGAAGAACAAAGAGGAATAGAGAGAGAAATGAAAGTGTGAATAAATAAGGAAAGAAAGAAACAATGAAAGAAAGAAATGGATTAAGGCTCGACAGACCAACATGACATGACGGAGAGAAAGAAAAATAGCCGAGACAGAGTCGAAAATTAATTCAACAAGAAGCTTTACACAGAAAGAGGAGGAGAAAATGAAATGACATGCAAACACGCTCATTCTCACTTTCCTACGTAGTGTCATAAAGAGATCATGACCCAAGAGTAATAGTCCCACAAGCTCTGTATCCTCATCTCCATCACCGTGTCTGAATGCAGTTTCAACACCATCTGCTGTGTCACACTGCCTCACTAACCTTGACAGCCTCAAACTAATCAGCAGGAGTGCTAATCTCTAATCAGTCTGGACCTTTCATGACTACTTGGACAAAAGGGAGTTGTTCATAAATCAGCACCTTGAGACATTTCATAGATGTTTGTCACATTAATGTACGATGATAAATGCACTCTAACTCTAAAGGTAACATGCTTAGCCAAGCAATGAGGAAAAAGCCTCTTCTTTCTTACAAGCTCCAGCTTTGTTTAATCTTTCTGCTGCCACTATGAGTGATGTGATCTGGCCTGTTGTTTGTGGTTGCTGTGCTGTATAGGGATAAATGCGGCTCACCAGTCGCTTCGATGTAGCGGATGCACTTCTCGATGAACAGTGGGATGGGACGCTCAGGTGTGACCACGTTGGCCAATGGCACACCAAAGTAGTTACTCTCCAGAGGTTTGGAGATGGACTGGCGAGGCTTAGGCCTTGTTTTCTGCAAAGCATGACAGGAGGGGAAAAAGGTCATTCAGAGAAATAGGTTCCTGCCTTTGAGCAAATAAGCACAAAAAAAATTCATCATACAACACTAACCAAAAGACAAATGTGAAGAGAAGAGAAACCAGGTTCCTTTTATTTCAAAGCTCTGCAATATGTACAGAATTCACCTCTTTCTATCTTTTTTAGTTGCTTCACTTTGCAGAGTGCAGAGTAGGATCTTAACACAAGCTTGACTCCTAGGATTTACGCTGCAAATAATTTCTGAGGGTCTACTAAAAAGTTCTGTTGGGTGGGACATATGCCAATAAAGTATTGAGGCACCAATCGCATATTTCCATATTCTATACGATATCGAAATCAGAGCTCAGAGTATTGCTTGATACCCGACACTGAACCATACGAACATCCTCTTAGTAGCCGAGGCAGCTCGCTGCAAGTTATGCAATAGTGTGACGTATTTGTGCCGCATGTTCATGCGCATGATCTGGGTCAGATCAGTCAACATTACATTTGTTCGCAGCAAAAATTACACCATTGGATCAGATCAGAAAATATACGTCAAGTCTGATCTGATAACAATCCAGCGTTCCAGGCCAATATCAGCCATAATACTTATACTCTGCATCAGATCTCCAAAAATAAAGGTTAAATATACTAGCCAATTTAGGGTCAAATTTTTGGAATAATAATGTATACACTGGATCTTGAGACCGGGGTTATACTTGATGTGTGACTACACGTGCGGACGCAGCAGCTACGCGAGCGGCATTGTTCACATATTTGGACGCGTACCATTTCTACATCTGGAGGATTTAAAAGTGATATCCACTAGAGGGCAGGTCAAAGACGAAACTTCCCTGTTCAGCAGGTTTCCATGTCAATCTTCCTCAGTGAAGATGTGAGCAAATAAAACCAAACCACGCAGTGTATTATGGGTATTCTGTGGCCGCTAGGGTACATCATTTGTACACTGCCTATTGCTGTACATGGGATTAAGAGAGAGCACTGGTAATTATGCTCCATGTTTTCGTACACTACAACAAAATGCCAGGCCCTGACAATAGTACACTACATAGTGAATAGGGCATAGTTTTAGACGCAGCGGTAGTAATAAAAAAAACCAGTAAATTAGCATTGTGTAAATTCTACATTTGAGGTTCTGTAGAGAAAAAGGCACTGGATGCCCAGTGCTCCCTCTCTTAGCTGAATGCTCTGCAGTGGAGCGTCACAGCGTGTCTGCGGCACTGTCAGTCACAGAGAGAGCGGAAGACAGAGAGAGCGAGAGCCTGATGCTTATTAGGCCAGGACCTGCATTTACAGTCCTCACTGCATTTTGTCCTACACAACAACTGTGCCATGAGCTAAGAACAACTGACCTATACATCAAATGATTAGGACTATTTACCCATGCGCTAATTTAATCCAGATGTTAGTCCATGTAGCACGCAAGCACACGTCCGCCTGTTTAAGAGTTCTCAACTTCATCTCCCCCATAGATATGGTTAGAATTTGCTGAATTAATACACGAAAGGTAGTCAAACGCTTTCTATTTTTCCATATGTAGCCTGTGGGTTTAAAATTACGGCGCAATCCTCTTGGCCAGGTGCAAGCTGCGCTGGTCACTGTCACTATGGTTACCACGCGAGAGACGCAAGTGATTTTTCACCTGCTGTATGAAAAAGCTGTGCTAAGCGGGAATTTTGGACCTTTCGTACGGGGAGCTGAAAGAGACAGGCAGAGCGTAGAGAAATGTCACCTGCCATGTGAAAAGCCCCTAACGCTACAGACAACACGTTTTGTGCCATTTAAATTGTCTAGTTTAATAGCCATCGCGATTGTCAATCGGCTCAAGCCTAGCATCCACTCCGTATTTCTCTAGTGGCCTATGTAGTCGACCTCCCTCCCACGGTCTCCTTTTAAGAGAACAGTAACATTACTGCAACTCCAAGCCCCCATAAGATAGTATTTGTTGTAATTATAATTCACTGGGATCATTACTGGCATTATGCTTTTATGTAAAAATTATGTGTTTGCAAAAGAGAAAAGTCAAACAGTCAAGCAACTGTAACAAGAGCACACAGAAACAAATCTGGTACGTTCAAAAAAATCTGAATAAATTCCTGGAGGAAGGAGGAAGTTCTTAAGCTCTCTCTGCTTCAGCAATACTAATGGGGCATTAGTGTGGAACAAGGAGATGCAGGAATTTAAAACATTCCCCTGGTTGGGTGAAGAGATTTTAAAGGCTGCAGGAGCAAAGCGAACATTTCCGGCTTACCAAGAGGGAGATTAAAGAGAGAGAGAGTGTATGCGTGTGTACATATAATGGCAGCCTAAGACAGGAAAGGTTTGTTCTGCTGAAGGGGACGGCTGAATAGTTTAAACCAGTATAGCTCCTTGGGGCTATTGGCCTTCTTTATAGGGAATTAATGCAACTAAGGAGATTTAAACCAATGGCTCAATTATAACTCCACTGAAGTAGAAATCTGAAGGGCTGGACACGTTACTGTTCTCGGCCCTCATGCTGTTACCTGCCCTTATAACACTAGCAATCTTTGCCACCTCTGTTAGAAAACACATATGACTGCAACAACTGACTTGCCATTAAAAAAGAAATACAGTCTGAGAGACTGCCTTTCTCTGTAATTTCATGTTACATTGAATGGAGGATATTGGATTATTACTTAAATTATTCCAGAAATGTAAAGTTGAGAGTAGTAATATCCATTTTTGAGTTTAGTATACAACTTGAATAGATCCCTATCCAATGCACGTTTCTCTTCCTTCTCATTTCCTTCCACTGATCACCTCGGGCAACCTGAAGCACTATTACAATAACAACTACAACACAAAATCATGGCTTATCATGTAATGCTCACAACACTAACAAAACTTCAAGCCAAGCCTAGCGTAAGGCTTGACTGGGCTGGACATGGGCACAAAGGCAGCCAAACCAGTTTTAGGATTACAGTGTGTCCCACCTTAGAGGCATTTAAAATAGCAGTTGGTTCTGCTTTGGGGGGGGGCTACAAGTCCAAAATACATAAACTGGAGGTTGATTAATCCAAAAGACAACTGAGCTGAAATAATAAGTAATCTAAGCCTGCCCTTGGTCAAAAGAAAACCTGAGACTTCCTCATTAAAGTAAAGGAGTTTGGTATTGTTGGTTAAGCTGGCAGTGCTGCATTTGAAAAGCAGAGACCAATATCATGGCCTTAGGAGCTGAATATGCTCATAAGCATCTATTAACATTTTGCATTAGACAGGGAGCACATGTATGTATTCATAGTTTGAAAACAATAAAAATTGCTATGCTTTCCTCTTAACACTGCACCTCCAAAAAAAAGTAATAAATGACAACGTGTTTACAAAAAGATGCTGTCAATTAACATGTAGAAAAATATTAGAGTACTTTTAAAATTTGTACCTAATGTTACTACCTTGCCATCAAACAATTAACCAAAATAACCACTCTCATTTTCAAAAACATTGAAGGAGTTGAATGAGTACCAATACATGTTAAAGATCCAGCAGGTTAATCCAAGCCACACTGTGTATATAAAACAATGGACGAGGGTTTAAAAACTTATTATGGATGACCCAAAAACAACAACGACCTTGCGATCTTGGCACAGCACCTTTCTAGACAGATTTCCTGTTTTATAAACATTGACTCATGGTTACTCTGGCAGAGTATGAACTAACTATAAGTCAGTAAAATATCAATAAGTGTTCACATATTACAGACTACTTACAGTGCATATGGAAAGTTTTCAGACCCTTTCAAGTTTTCAATGTTTCAGACTCATCTTAAAATGGATTCAACTAATTTTTTTTCTCATCAATCTACACACAATATTCCACAATGACAAAGCAAAAACAGGTTTTTGGAATGTTTTGTAAATGTATTACTCCAATGAAGTCGTAGAAGCATTTCAAGGACCATTTGATAGAAGTAGGATTCACCAGAACTCAATTGCGAGTGTCATAGTAAAGGGTCTGAATACTTATTTGAATGGAATATTTCAGTTTTCTATTTTTAATAAATTTACAAAACAGGGAAACCATTTTTATCACTAAGCTGCTAATAAATATAACACATGCAGTCCTGTTATTTTAATTCTAAGACATGGGACACTAAAAATACAGTACATGTGCTTTTTTATGTACTTCATAAGTTTATTTAGCTGTCTGGCGATGTAACCTGAAACTACATATTGTAACCTTGTGCACTTGACCACTCTAAAGTCCTGTTTGCCAAGTCAAGATTAAGCTAATGGAAGCATATGAAGCAGTCTAACAGACTATGTTGAGTATCCAATTCTAAAAATGCTGCCCATTCCAAGGCTACAAAAGAGATTTCAACAATGTACAGAAAAATGCCTGGTTTTACTTGATCTGCTAAGATGTACAGCTTCATCAAACCAAAAGCATACCTGGAACGTTCTTCTCATCAAGACAAACAGTAAAGGGCAGAAGTCAAATAGTTACAAAATCTTAACACCAGCAGTTAACATGTACATATGCAGGTTGAGACTTACCTTGGCAGTTCTGCGCAGGCTCCTCAAGATTTTGTTTCTCTTGGGGTCCTCACACTCTTCATTCAGAGAATTATCCACTTTCTGTATCCCCATCTCATCCTCTTTGGTTTTGGGTGGACCTCCAAGCTCATCATCACTGCCAATGAAACTTGTACGGAAATTACTGAACTTGCCCAATCGTTTAGAGCGGTCACGATATAATCGTGGCTTAACTCCAACAGCGGACAACTTACGCCTGCGCTCTAGTGAACTACTGTCCGCCTCGCTGTCTGAGCCATTGCCCCCACCATTAGAATGAGACTTGTTTGCATTGCGGATGGTGATGATTTTACCCTGTGTGCTATCGTGTGGAACTGAGTAAATGTTTTCCTCCTCTGTTGGACGGGGCTTAGGTACAGCGTCTACAGGCTCTGAATAGTCAGAGGGATCATAACCACCATCACTGCTTGGCGGCCATGTGACTGAAGGTAATGAACGTCTGTTACCTCCATGGTCCATATAGGAGCCGAGACTAACTTTCCCAAAGGTAACTGTCGGCTTGGGTCGCACCTGTGGCGGGACTTTGTTATTGAGCTTGTTTTCAAAGGTGCTGATTTCAGAGATGACGCTGAAGGTATCGCTACCTTCCAGGTCAGAAAACTTAAAGCCATGAGTCAAGGTACTGTCATCCCTAAAGTTGGGGTAAG
This sequence comes from Olivaichthys viedmensis, assembly GCA_028565825.1. Lineage (NCBI taxonomy): Eukaryota > Metazoa > Chordata > Actinopteri > Siluriformes > Diplomystidae > Olivaichthys > Olivaichthys viedmensis. The sequence continues at coordinate 15,151,545 of JAOUQW010000047.1, read as the reverse complement.
GTGGTGAGGGCTCAACATCATCTTCAGAGTCCAGCAGGGTGGTGCTGGGTGACCCGCATCGAGGCGAATGGACACTCTCATTAGTACTGCAGGCCTCTGCCACATTGTCATACATATGTGTGGCCTCTATAATGGTCCTTTTTTCGACTACCTCCTTTAAGAAGGGCTGGAAGAGATCTATCCGATGCAAGCCACCCACGACCCCACCAGATCCACAGACAACAGAACTGAAACGGCCCTCAATTTCATGAGCCAACTCCTCCCCTTCGATCAGTTTATCACGGGCTACCGCAGACTCTGTCAGCTCTGCCTGACTCTCCCCAACTGCCAGCAGCTGCACAGGAATAATGTCCTGCACCTCACAAAGGAAGGCGCATAGTGTTTCCATAGAAGCCTTGCGTTTAGCTGAGTATACGGCAATGTATCCATGCACTAACCGGCTTTTGCGTAAAGAGAAAGAGGAATGATAAGATAGCACAGCAAGGTCAATGGTTTGCCTATGGCTACCAATAGTAAGGTCCAACAACACTGATGTGCCACTAGATAGGTTGGCAGAAGGTTTACAGTGCTGAGAATGTAAGAATGGTGATAGAAGTTGGTCTACATCATAAGTGTCTCCACACATGAGGCACATTACCACATGTAAGTCTGCCTCTGAGCTCTGCTGAGTGTGAGAGTCTCTGAAACGGGCTCGTGGATTCTGCAAAGGAGGGGAGCTACTTCCAAGACCACAAGAGGGCCTCTGTACATCCAACATGCTTTTTAGAACTTGGTTGATCTGCTTTTCATTTAGATTACGAGCATATCCTGCACCTGGGGAAGCAGGATCCAAGTAAGTGCATTGCAGTCTGCCAGCAACCTGCTGCCCCTGTATTATTAAACTTGGGGCAGTTTCTCCCCCAATATCCCCAATTGATCCAACTCCTCGCTTGGTGACCAATAGGAGCGACATGGGGAGCTGTGCTAAGCTGTTATCCCTTCGACCGATGGTTGATTCCCGAAGTTTCTCAATGCTTTCAACAACATAGGACAATGATTCTTTAGAGTTGTAGAGGCAGAGGCATCCATGTGGGGTAAAAGTGGGTGTGTGAAAGGAGTTAACTGGTAGACGTACATTGCCCTCTATAGGCCGCAAAGCCAGCTCATACGTCTTTCCATCCAGTGTATACCGGTCATCACTGGTGCACATTGCTCTGATCTCATTGGCTAACTCCCTTGCAAGTCCATCTTTTCCAAGTATGACAAGGTTAATCCTATCAACTTTTCCCTCGCCATACTGGAACTTTAAGGTGCCATCAAATGCATACCGAGTAGGAAATCGAGTGGCTAAGATCTGTTCAATCTTGCTGTCCACACAGTGAGGACTATTAGGGCAGGTTTCCTTCGTTGGGTGGTAGACAAAATGGATATGCTTGAGTACCAAAGCATTCCTCTCTGCTTGAAGTTTTTGGAGGGCCTTAAACCTCTGTTCCTCTCCAAGAACCTCTTGAATGGCACCCATTTTTTCTTTACTGGGTTTAGCATCCACCTCAAGCTCATAGAACAGCTCAGAGTACTCCAGCAAAAGCTCCTGGAAGTCCTCTTTGGCTTGGTCAATAATCTCTTTCTGATGTTTGTTGTAGATATCCAGATACTCTGGTTCCTCCAGCCACTGGTAAAATTCCTCATTCATTATAAAGCTGCGGGCCTCCTCCCAAGGCTTGCCAGGAGTGACAAATGGTGACGCAACCAGTTTATCTTTGAATTCCTGACGCATTTCTGCTCGTTTTCGGTCATTTCTCAGGTGCTCTAAATGAATTTCATAGATTTCTTCTGCAGGTGGGGTTTCCAAAAGATCCTGGGGGATGCGTTCATCTTCCATGTTATCGATATGCGGAGTAGTTTCCCATGGCGTGTCATCTAATATAACAAACCAATGTGAGAACCCGCGCTTTGTCTCCAGAACCTTCTGTACCCCTGACCAGCTTAAGTGGTCAATCTCATCTAAATCTGGTACCAATGTACAGAGAGCCTGTGGAAGAGTACCAAGATAAATTTTGCGGCGTTTTTCTATGTGTTCCTGTTTGAGCCTGTGCACATGTTGTTGAAATAATTTCTTGGCTTTGGAAGTACCCTCAAGGAAGACATACTCTTTGTATTCAGGGGAGGTTTGCATTCTGCGGTTGATGTTGGGCCATGTTTCATTGTGATTCTTCACAATGCAACTGACCAGCCACTCATAGCGGTCTTTAGCAGATGCTATCTGCTGACTCTGCTGCTTGAGAGCCTCAAAGTAAGGGATAATCTTCGGTTTCCCTCGACTTTTATCTATCAGCTGCACTAGGGTGAGGAAGGCAAGATCAACATTGACATTAGAGCGTGCTGAGGTCTCAACTACCTGCAAATTTTTCTTGGCCAGAGCAAAGGTGTGAGAATCCTTAATATATCGCTCAACTCCCTCATCACACTTGGTCAACACAAGTACAACTGGTTTCTTAGTCTTAGCTAACTGGTTGTACAAGTTGGAAATAAACTTCATCTGGTCATCAAAATTACGGTTCATTCCTCTGCTTACATCAACACAAAGAAGGAACCCATCTACAAGAAGCTTTCCTTCAGGCATTTGTTTCTGCTCAAAGTCCTGTTCAAGACCCAGCTGATCGGTGCAGAAATACATGAGCTTTTCAGCAGAGGCTAGTTTGGTGGAAGCTGCTCTCTTAATATAAGGCTGCAGTGCAGTGCTTCGATGTGGCTGGAACGTTTGGTCATCAATGAACTCTGTCTGCTCCACCACATGCATTCGGCATTCGGGTCCCTCCTCCCATGTTCGTGTTGCCTCACCCCAGAACAGAAAGTGGTCATTGTTCACCACTCGACCGCCAAAGTCACTAGTGCTTAGAACAGAGGTGTGGTCCAAATAAAAATCATCAGCACTGGGGCGTACAAAGCGGTTGCAAATGCAGGATTTCCCTACCCCACATTGCCCTTTCTCCTTTTCAGTCCCGGACAAACCCACCACAACCAGGTTGTAGGTCGGTGCCCGGGCATCTTGTTTTTTTGCCATAATTATCGTTTGAAGCCACTCATCTTGCCATTCCCAGAAGCTCTAGTTGGAAAGCTGCTGGGCTGCTATCCCATCCAAGTGCATTCAGGAAAAAAAGTCTTAAATTTCCTAATTCTTTGGGGTTGGAGCCAGTGTATTCAATACTCTTGGTGGACAAATTTTAAATCCAGAGTCATTTATCCCTCTAGCTGAAAAACTTCAAAATACAGAGTCTTTGTACGGCAGCACGGGAAGGGTTGGTGGGTGGTAGGGGTTTTGGAAGGGAGGGGAGAAGGTCCAATGTGAATCTAGAATGGTATGCTAGAGGCAGAACTATCCCAGCCCATCTTTTCTCAAGGGTTCCGTGACATAAACTTAGGTTTGTCCAGCCTGGATATGAGCCTGGAAGAGAGAAGAAAAAAAAAATATTCAGCACTTAGTAAAACTGCAAAGAAAATCAGACAACAAAAATGTGTATTGCACAACTTTGAGTAAATTTATATCATGTTATCTTTTTGTGATTACGTTGGTATTAACCCAGGAGGCTCTTGCCTTAGACATAAAAACAGAAATAATGAAAACATTGATGTAAGTGTATGAAAGCTAAATAAATGGCATAGGTAGTCAGATGAATGTTTGTGCGACAATTTCTCAATGGCTTTGCGGTTTTGTTTGTGTACAGTATGCATACATACAAGCACACACATACACATATGAAAGCTCTCATAAGCACTTTAGTGCCATTTGTTAATTAGGCAACCCAAATGGTTTTTCAAAGGCAGCACTGCGCACTGGCTGCTTTCTACCATCGGAACGCAGGAATGCATTTACAGTAACTTCTCAAAAAATCAAGTAATTTTACAAATTAGATGATGTGTGCTTCAGACGTCTACCCGCAAAACATTAAGAATGTAGTATTATGAAATAGACAATACATTTACACTCAAGGAAATGGATTTTGTCAAGGAATCAGAAACAGTAAGAATCTATTATAACAAAATCTGTGCAGTGACCATCAGAATGACTGTGGGAGAGTTTGAAGCCCTTCTGTGTGTGCTGCACCATCCCTAAAAATACTACAAATTACAAGGAACCGATCAACCCTGAAGCAGTAATTGGTTGTATGTTTAGCCTACCTATAAACTTGTATTTTATTATTGTCTATTGAAATTATGTGAAGTCATAATATTGCATTGGCTTTTTCACTGAAACACAATTTGTCAGTGTTGGTTCAGCTCAGCAAAGTTCACATTTTAAAAAGGTTCATGTTTTTGTAGTCCCTTTGTTGTTTATTATACAGTTATTTGTGCTCAGACAGAAGAGTTGTTCAACTGCTCAGCTGCCATGTTGACAGACAGACATCACGTTGGCTGTCCATCACATGAATAAAAGTCTTAATCTTATTGGTTGCTGAGGTCTGAAAAACACAGATATTAAGATAGCTCCGAAAAATTTAAAAACACATAATTGCAGTACAGCAGTGTAGGCCTTGATGTACAGGTTTTCATAGAAATGCATGCGTCCGTTTAAAAAAATCACATAATGCATTTGTGGAAAATATTAATGTTTAGTGTGAATGGGCCATTATACAGTGTTTGAAGGACTGGGTCACAATAGCCTGCCAAGCGCAATCACTAAACACAAGTCATATAGAATCAGGAATCCACACCATGTTCATTATTTGTTTAGCAAATATACATTAAAACCACTGTTGATATTGAATATTGTTTTCCAATAGGTACTGAGAAGGCATGTGATTCTGACTGAATCTTGTCAGTCATAGTGGAAGTGTAAATAAGGCGCCATCTATGGAGACAGATAGTTCAGAGATTTACTTTGAAAATACACAAAGGAGAAACATGCCATAAAGATTTTTCTTCCCTATCAAAAAGGTAGCACGTGAAAGGCATGACAATGATTCAAAACAACATATCATGCAAGCACAAACTGAGCTGGGATTGAAGTTTTGGAAACCTGCTGAAAACCTGAAGTGTGGGGCAAAGTTAATTCCTACGCTGCAACAAATTTACTACGCACAGCAGACTTTGCTATTTATAGCCAGTGTTTCAGAGCAACACAAAACAAATCTATATCAAAAGTAACCATTTGGGTTTTGACATTTATAAAGAAAATCTGAACCAAAAAATGCATCAAACATCCTGTAAAAAAATGCACAAGCCCTGTAACAAACGCTTAGTTCTTTACTGGCAACCTGCAGGTCAATTCCAGATTGGTGATAAGGCGAAGGGATTCATGGTTTATTCATACGGTCCTCCCAACAAAGCTTTTTAGCAGTCCTGTACTGCTATGTGATTAGCCAGCAATCAATGAGTACTGAGCAAACAAAAAGTGAGCTTTGCGGCCTCACCTGCAGAAGTACGAGTGAATGGCCTGTAATTGCAGTTATACTGCTTCCACCCACTCCCCAGAGAATAAAGGAGAGGAGCTCCATGTGGTGCAGTATCAAGGGCGGGTCAGTCCAATGTTATCTTAAGAATGCATAGGCAGAAAAAACTGCATGCAATTGACATTTACCACTCTAGCCTGTTTGATAGGAAATTCATGAAAATGCTCAGAACTCAAAATAACCAGTCAAACTGTGGTTCTAATAATTTAGCTGCTTTAGATATCGGTATTTACTGACTCCAGTGCAAATCACAAGCTCCATGTTCACTGTCTAACCAACCACAGCAAACCCTGACAATATTTCAGTATCTGCTTCCCAATGGCAACGGCAAAACTAAAGGTCACTTGACAAGTAGGCTGGACCTACGATAGAAACGATTGCATACTATGTTGGCACATTTATTTATTTATTGATCGAGACTCTGTTTATATTAAGCATTTAAAAGATAAACACTTGATTAATGTGAATAAGGAGCAGTCATACATATCTTTGACTCAAAATATTTTAAGGAATATAGGCGTATAATGTTTTCTGTTGATTTAAAATGAGTGCAATAAAACTATTCTGTTCCTAAATTGGCTAAATAATTGTGATAAATAATGATGATTTCAACACTGAACAAAATAATTGTGATTATTATTTTAGCCATTATCAAGCAGCCATAAATACATTGCATGAGATGAGTTTATCAAATACTAGGCTTTGAGGGTATGATCAGGTCATCTAAAAATACATGAAAACGCCCTATTCGGTGTAATTTAGCAGGAAATAGGTTGCAATGCTGCCACTGATTTAGCTCCATGTTAAAAGAGATTTGAAAAATATAATAATGAATCATATGAAAATGCCTCTTGTTCTTATTGCGCAACCATGCTCTGGAGCCGGAAAGACATGTTAGGAAATGGCCACAGCAGCTGCTTGACTACAGATTGGCAAGGTCATGAGCATGACCAACACACATGCACGCACGCACGCAGCTCTCTTCCCATACTAAAATATGAGAGCAGTCAATGCAACAAACAACGCAATGCTCACACATTCACAATCAATTGAGCAACCCCACTCTTAGACATCTGCAATCCACAAGTGGGGTTGGGGAAATGCTTGTATGCAACTACGGTCATATCTGCGTGATCACTCCCAGTTGTGTGTTTGCACGTAATTGAAAGACACAAGCTACCGGAAACATTCAGTACTTAGGAAACATCTAATAAATAACCAGTAATACTTCTTGGGTAATATGCATTCTGAAATCTCTTGTTATTAAAGATTCACTAAAAAGTCTTGACTATGTCTTAAATCAGTTAGATTCATACCAACTGTTTTGATAGATTACTGTTGGTGGACAGTAATCTGGTTTAGGACACTGAATGTTCTGTTCTGCACTAAATCGCTTTTTCATTTAACATTCTGGCAGCAGCTTTTGCTACCACAAAAACATCTACTTCGTTTGCTGTAATATTAGTTTAAATTGTCAGATTAATTTTGATCAGTACTAAATTAATCTACGAACAGTTGTTCTTAATGGAAAACTTGCAGAGCGTAAAATTGGCTTTGATAAAATGCTCATCTTTCTTTTCATTTTCTGAAATCTACAGCAGTTTTGTTTGCCTCAGCGCAGCAGTCTCTGCTGAAGTATTAGCCTGAGGAGACAAACACCTAAACCTATCAATCAGCAGGCGCATGTCACCAATCCACCAGTCAGCAACAAGATCTACTCGAGTCCATAACCATATTTGGATAGAGTTGAACTGTATCTGCCCAGCCAAAGATAGACAGACAGGCAGCTGGCTGGCCTGAGGCCTTCAGAGTGTCCTGCAACCTGGGACACAGCTGCAAATGGATGAGAGCAGCTTTGGGCTAGCAATCACCTGCAGCCCACCTGAAGAGCAGCAAAGTGAAGGGGGCTGAAGTGTGTCACTTGTCTGGCTGGTTCGTGGCCGAGATGTGACATCTGAGAAATAGGCAGGATTTGGACCACCGGGCCATGTGTGGCCACAAACAAGAAGAAAAACTGTAATGTCAGGCGAGTTTGTTCTTAGCACTGGGCATCACGGGTAATAGGTGCTAAAACTTTGAGAGGGAAAACCCATGCTGGATCAGAGCATTCCAAAAGGTTCATCAAAGGAGCGATTGCCATTTAGGACACTGTAAAGACTCAATCTTACAGACAACTCCGGATGGCCTTTAGAGCCTTTGGCTGCTCTTAAACACAGGTCACATTCCATAAGCCTCAGCCTGGCCTGCACATGTGCATGAAGAGCTGTTAAAATGGCAAAGGCTAGTGGAATAGAGGGTGGAATTTGAACACACTACAGTCCAAGTCACAGAGGTCATGCTGTTCGATGACTGGACTGGACTCGAATTCTGCCAGCTTCAGATGAGTACCTTGTGTGAGCGCCTGAACTTCATGCTTTCAGTGACATGATACAGATGAGTTAAATGTACTGCAAGAGTGAACGCTGCAGGAATGACAGAGTGAAGGAGAGAGAGAAAAAAAAAGAAAGATGAGAAGACTTTGACAGAGCAACAACAGGAGAGGCAACAAGAGGAAACACATAGTTTATTCCTCAATATGCTTGGCAATTCACACCTCCCCAATTTTTTAAATGTAAATTAAGCATCTGTTTTGCTCAGAAATTGGACAGATGTGTCCACCCTCAGGATTGCTGTAATCTGCTAATTTCCAAAACACTAATTTATTGCATTTTACCTTGGTAGCCAACATCTTATGCTTCACATTGGTTCCCAAATGAACAAATGTCCAGCCAGTATTAGCTGAGTAGATGCCAATAGAAAAATACAAAAGCATCTTTGGATGGGCTGCTTTGCAATAAGTTTTGCAGACAAAAACAAGGACTATAATTAAATATTGATATGACTGAAAACTACAATTTGTTTCCTGTTAAAGGCCTGTCCAAACAAATGCTCACAGAGAAAAACTAGGAGGACAGTTGAGTCTTCTTCCACCTCAACAAGTGGTAGATAATAAGTGTTGCTGAGCATCAGTAAAACTAATGGAGTGCATTGTTAAGATATTGAGGAAGTCAGAATGAATAAGAGGATATTAACAGTAATAATGCACTGCTTGGACCATTATCTCCAATGACATATCACCGTAATAAAATGATGATGGCAATGTATTGCTAGAGTCATCAGTTCAGGGTGAAATAGTGTGAGCACCTGCACTGTGTTATCTTCAGGAATATGCACAGCATAAAGAATGAAACGCCATTCAAACGCGCTCCTACAAAAAGCGCTCTAGTGGCTCCTTCCATTTCCGGCCTGTCCTTGGCAATGCCTTTTTTCATAAACGAACCTAACCAAGGATGATGGTGATGATGACAAACTAAGGCAACAGAGGCACAAACACACTTTAGCTTGACTGATGCTTCTCTCCAGCCCATTCCTCTCAGTGAATCAGTACTAATGTGGTGGTAAGGGAGGATATTCTCCCATTCCATGTCTTTGTCCCTCTCCCTTTCTCCCTCTCTCGTGTGTTTGCTCGCAAGAGACCTGGACTCCATTAGAGTGTTGCCAGGGGCAGTGAAGGAACGGAGCCTTTGCACGGACAACACTTCCTGCAGGAGAAGAGGTTTCAGCTTAATGAGAAATGCGGAGAGACGCGAATGGGGGAGGGGAAGAGAATAAGAGAGAGAGGAATAGATTGGGAAGAAGACATGAAATATTCAGCGCAGCTGTAGAGAGACACAGTGTTATTTATATGCAGTTCAAGGAGACCAACACCTTATTGTGCTACTGAGGCCTCCAACAAAATGACCCTTCATTCATGAATGCACCAATTCATTAGGCATTGGTACCATCACCCATGAGACAAACTATAAACTAAATGGTTACAGCCAACTTAAAGTGACCTTAAAACTTTATAAAACGATTAAATGGCGATTAAATGCTTCCAGCGGAATGAGTTTGAGTGTACAGACTAGTCAAAGTGTGAAAAAGGTCACTGCAGTGGTTTTCTTGGATTCATTTAAGAAACAGGGAAAAAAATCTCATTAGAAAATCTGAGTTAGTCTTGAAGTATTATTGCGTCATAAAATATAAGAGTTTATCATTTTGTTATTTCACTGGTTTACCAAGGAAATGTTTGTGTAGGGGGTGTTTCCAATTTGCATATTTATAGAAACTGGATTTCTTGATGAAAGTAAAAGTATAGGAGCTTTTGTACCTTTTTCTGTTTTCGAATGACATTTTTTGGTAAAACAGCCACGTCAAGCAAGTTATTATTCATTACAGAAAAATATTTTATGGTCTTAATGTTTTGGATGACCTTAAAGCCTTCAAAAGTTCACACACACACACACACGCACAACACTGCACATACTCGTAATGGCATTTATACATTATGTATTTATGCACTCATATATGGACTCTCATATAAAGGATACACAAAAGCATATACACAAAATGTGCTGTTCCACATACCTACATACAAACACACTCAAGCACCATTACAGGAATTATAATCCTGCTGCAGATGGCTAGCTGCCTTGGGGACAGTCGTCACCTGGATTAATACCACGTCAAGATTCAGACATGAATATTTGCATCTCCGGCATTGTGGACGATTATTCAATCCAGTTCCATAGACAAACGCAGCACTCATCACGAGAACAGGGCCAGAGATTCTAATTCAGCCTGGCTGCGCTGTCACCCCCTTCACCAAAAAGAGACACTTTGCCCTTTTTCAAACCTCAGCAAATATCAGTGCCCTCAAACTGCTCCTATAACGACAGAAACATTCACTTGAATGGGCAGGTCGGACTGCAGGCAGCGACACGAGTTCATACCCTTGTGCTGAGAGGCTGCAGTGGTTGGAGCGGCTGGTGTTTTATCAGTAGATTTGAGCTTGTGGGCTCAGCCAAGTCCGGCTTCTTTCTGACATCCTTATTGTAAGCTAAAATAGGCAACACGTCCTCACACACTCACCTCTTTTCTATTGTTTTTTAGCCAATGTGTTAGAGTGATTACTCTCTAATCTTTTCCAAATGTCACAAACTTCCTTTTACATTGGAGGAAATGGAAGCCTCATGCCATGTATGTCTCTTGCTTCTGATGAAAGGAGCAAACAAAAAAAAGTCTGGTTTGAAACTCAATTCAGCCCAAGGCCTGGGAGAGGCAGAGAGGTACAAGCCAGCCTGGCCTGCTCAGACAAGCAGAGAAGGCGAGGGAAAGAAAAAAAATGAGAAAAAGACACCAAGGTTAAAAGAAAGCTAGGGTAAAAATTTAGAAAGCGAGCTCCTACCCCTTTTATACAGCCTGCCAAATTTGCCCTGCTTAATGATAAGCTAAGCTCTTAATGGTGTGTTAACTTCCACTATTACTGCTATTGCGATATTGTATTCATTTTTATTGTTAGTGTTGAGGTTGCGCTTTATAACACCCTCTACTGTTCTTTTTATTAGTCCTAACTATAGTTAAACTATTATGCCAATTCTCAAAACTATATACTTTTTTCCTATGCTTTGACAATACTGCCATGCCAAGAAAGCAGTAGCGAATGAAACTGAAATTGTGAGATAGAGTCCAAAGGGCAGAGCAGGCAGCTATTAACTGGTTTAACTCCTTTGCACCATCGTGGCACTTTTGTGATAGAGACGCTAAATATACCTCCATAGGGACAGAAGTGCCATGACAGCTATTAATCCTTCACACCAGTGCGTAGTGCCTCATAGCTGACAGCAATCAAGGCTCCCTCCTTCAGCCATTAGTGCCAACCTCCAATACTTCACAGCAACACGCATCACACTCACGACTTTGTGGCTGTTCATTTGCTAAACTGTAAATAAAGAGTGTAAGATTCCTTATCCTACAACAGACAAACACTTTGCATGTAGTCAGCTGCCCAAATTACAAACACCCCCCTCACACAGTGTGTACTCAACGTCTCGACAAGTATAATTTACAACAATGCAGGTACAAACACATTCATTACTAGATCACACACACACACCGAAGAAAAGAAATATCTGCAATTTCCACGCTTGTGACTGAGATTAAGGCTAATTGGCTGGTTAATTGGGCTGATGGTGCAGGTGTTTGTCATCTAGATTTACACTATGGATTGCCAAGCCCAAGCACTCAGGGGTCGCTGGTTACAACATGGCTCCAGAACCCAACTTTGAAACGCAAACATGTCAAAAATGCTTCTCAAGACCCAGATGGCAAGTAAAAGGAAGTTAATCTAAATTTGCTGCTGCGTTTTGCAACCCAAGCTACATCAAATTGCTTCCAAATATTCACCCAAAAATGTTACACACAAATATTTGGAATAAATGTTGCATACAGAAAACAGACATAAATATATAAAGGTAAGCTTATATGTAATAAAATAGCCATCCCAAAGGCACATACCACTCTCTGACAGATGGCCTCCACACACACACACTACACTTATGCCATACCATATGCTCAAGTACTGACAGCGAACATACACAGGCACAACATATTCACACAGACTCAAGTCTGGACACCACTTAAAACAAGACCAATTAGTAACATTTTCCCTCTAGACCAAGAGAAAATATGTTCACGCACTGTTAAATCCTGAGACCAATTTAAAAAAAATAAGGAATATGACTAGATCAAATGCTGCATCGGCTTGTGTGTGGGTATGTTGCTGAATGTGTGGGTCTATCGTGTGAAACTGTGTCCACATTTGGGGGACGTGTGCAAACAGTCATGCATTTTCATTGAGAAGGTGGAATCTCCCATAGAAATGGGAGATGTGATTCTTTCAGACAACAAATTTCCAAATTCAGAACCTTCCTGGCCACTGTCCCCTTAACTATCAACACATCGTTGTAGGTCTCAGGGTGACGCACCAAGACGACTGTCAGTTGTCAGACAGCATCAAGCGTCAGTGGCCAACCATTGCCCATAGTTTTTGCTGTGTCCTGCACCACTGGCACCAGTTGACCCTTGTTAGCGCCCGTTAGCGCAGAATGAGTGTTCCGCCAGCTTCTGATGCCAAATCAACAGAGCGTTGGCTATTCAGCCGAGCGAATCAGTGCATCATAGGGAAACCAGAACAATCAAAGCAAACGAACCTTTGGAGAACACTCGTATACACTTTGTTGGTGCCCTTCATAGAGTATAACATAATGGAGCTGAACGCCCTACCTAGTGCCCTCATACTTAGTGTAGAATGAGATTTGGGCACGAGATTTGGGCACGACGTGTGTGTCTCCGCCCCCCCACACGCTTCTCTGTACTTCTCTGTATTTTCACTGAAGATTAAAGTATTGGCACACTAGGCTGTGTTTGGGTGCGCGCAGCCATTAAGTGAAAGTTTGCTCCTCTGTATTTCCCTGTAATTTCACTAAAGATTAAAAAGTATTGGCATGCTTGTGTTTGGGTGTGCGCTGCAATTACAAACTCTCTGTGTCTCATGCTTACTAGTTATGAAAGAGAAACGCAACAGCTCCACGCACATTTTAAGTGAGATATGCATGGCTTCATTTCAAAATCATACATATATATATTGACATAGGTGACAGGCAGTAGCCTAGGGTGGCAAGTGCCGAGGGGGGCACGCACAGGCGATCTATGCTCATAATACACACATCTCTATCTCTCGAATCTGCGCAACGCTCATGTCGAGGCATCTGACGTATCCAGAACGGGCGCCCCTATACTGTGCCACAGGTAAAAGCAGAAAAGTCTACTTTTTACCCTCTCCAAGTTACTGAAGGTGCCGGGAATGCCGTTCCGGCTCGTTCCGGCCCAATTTCACCCCCTCATTGTCAATCAAATTATTACTTTTTAAAGCTTTTAAATCTAGTTCACATTGCTGACTGTTGGGTATAGTATTCTGAGCCCCAGGCATGTTTAGACAGTCACATACCTCTTCTTTTTAGAAATAACAGTGTTAGGCTGTTCTGATATATTTGATTGGGACTTAAAACAACCAAATTAGTTATTTAGCAGTCATGGGATGGTAAGGAAGTTCTCAAAACAGTACGATTTAATCCAACTTAATTCACTTCCATTTTGTTTGTACAGTACTTTTAAAAATGGTCACAAAGTAGATTAGCAGAAATACCAGGTACACATTACTTGTGTAACAGATTTATCAGTCAATGGAGATATAAATCATTTCACAGTAAACTTGCTTCCCACTGTTAATGCATGATGGAGGTTTATTCATCTGGAACATCTGGGAACACGCAATGCGAGAGGCACTCTATATTAGGGCTGTCACTAACGATTATATTGGTAATCGAGTAATCTACCGTTTGATTTGGCGATTAATCGAGTAACCAAATTTTTTTTATAAAAAATTGACTTGAATGACAAAACCGTAGAATTTCAAAGAACATGTTATTTGAATTAAGAAATTAACTGTTACGTTAAAAAAAAACTATTATAAATATAAACTCAAATTGTTTACACATAAAAAATATAATCTCACATTGCTCACCCTTCAGTAGAAATACATTATAATAACAAAAATAAAACAATTAGTGTATCCCAAATTTGTTTACAAAAACATGCAGACAATTATTTCAGGGGTCACTTCACTCTTCGCAGCGGTACAACGACCCCCGACCTCAGCCACGGGCAGCCTGATCGGTAGGAACCCACTGGCAACCGCACGCACCTCTCTTGCGAGAGAGAGAGGCGTCTGAAGGGGGCCGAACAGGCTCTCCCTACCCCGCCGTCGCGCCCGAACGAGAGACGGGAGCCGCTTGCGTAACGTGGTTGAACGGGAAGAAGAAAAGGGAGAGGGAAAAACACGGCGAAACCTGAAGCAAGGACGGAGACCGTCTGAGTGACAGTCAATCGATCAGGCACGAGTGAAGAGGGAAGAGCCCAGCGCCGAATCCCCCGTCCCCTTGCGGGTGCGAGGAAATGTGATGTACGAAGCTTTGAGGCGTAAAATCTTAATCGAGGATTTTTACTATTTAAAGTACTTGAATAATCGTTTCACCACTACTCTATATACACACACACTACACTACACAAAAAATAATAATAAATATTAAAACGTTACAGGTGAGTAATTTCAGCTAGTGGAAAAAAACATCCAAGGGCGGTTTAGAGGAGATTATGGCTTTTCAGATGTTTCCATTCATGTGGCTACCAATTTCTCTCGTGGTTATGGAGCAATCGCATAGTGGGCCTCAATCACATCACATCCCCATTCAAAACAGTGAAAAACTTGTGTGAAAATAAAAAATGGTGTAGACTAGCAGAGCTTATGTGACTAGGGCTTAGTTCAACACTACGCATGCTTGGCCAAACCATATTTTAATTCTCTTCGACCTCCCATTACACCAGCACCAAGTAAATAGTACTCTGTAGCCTGTCATTAACTAGTTTAGGTGTAGTGGGAGCTGAACAGGAAATAAACTGCAGGCTTGAGGAGGGGCCCCTGAGACTGGGTTGAGGCCTTATGCTACTGGTGTTACACCGACAGGTCATTCATATTGGATTGTGTTACCCCAGAGAGGTAAACCTACACCAAATCTTAATTCGGTGGGCCACACCTGAACAAACCCAAGACCACCTTTGTGTTGCGTTCAAGTCTAAATCCACCCCACTGAGGGGGTTTAAAACTAGTTTTTCCAAGTCCTGTTTCAAAAAGCGACACCTTGGATGACAGTACAAGACATTGTAATCCAGGTAGATTAGGGCTGGAGCTAAATTCTGTTGGACCCGACACGAAACCTGCTTTAGCACACCTGCCTAAACTCATCAGCTAATTATCATGCCCTTCATGAGTTTAGTCAGATGTGTTGGAGCAGGGAAAATATCACACTGTGCAGTGCCATGTCCCCCAGCGCTAGTGTTTGACACCCCTGCTGTGGAGAGAATAGGAGACGTTAGGAAACAGAAGAGAAAGTGGCTTGGATAGAAAATGTAATGGATTAAGAATGTAATGATCTGAAAGGGGGTTAACGGGGCTTTAGGAACAGATGAGCAGCAGTAGCAGCTCACTAATGAGCCTTGGCTACTTAAAGTGTGTTGAGGACTTTGCGAACATGTCCGGACATGCTGCCATCTCTTAAATGGGGTGAGTGTTGACTCTGCGATATCACCTTCTTTTTAGAAGAACAGAGGCACATAAGGGCCACATGACCTCACATACAAGATAGAGAGACCAAATCATTCAATGCTAACATATAACAAGAGTTTAAAAAAAACAGTCAGAGGTCAGGAAAGTGCTCAAAACATCTTCTAACTAAGAGCAAGCTAAAGATGAGTGAGTCATTAGTGGGGGAGAGAGTGCAAACGATACAATTGAAAACACCTAAACTTGCCAGAGTGTCAATTAAAGATAGTGACTTTTGCCTGTTGCCACAGTAACCATCTCTTACTGCAGATGGCTGCAGAAATGTTTCCTATTAATGTTTCTTCATGCAGGAGAAACATTTATTATTATTATTTTTTCTGTTACACGCACCACATTTCTACTTTTTGCTGTCAAAATCAGCTACCCAAGGAAATGAAAGAGCTACCCAAAAATTTGTGTGTAGGAGTGTTTTTTCTTGCTCTGTTACACTAGCCTCTGGCTTCAGCAGTTGCAAAAACAGCCCTGTGGCAGCCAGAGGTTGGAGGTTTTTGTGCTTGATCGTCCATTTTAAATGGGCAGTCAGATGGGGAATACCATTAGGCCCATCTGCTGTCTTCTTACCACAGCAGAGCTT
Source organism: Olivaichthys viedmensis (assembly GCA_028565825.1). Taxonomy (NCBI): domain Eukaryota; kingdom Metazoa; phylum Chordata; class Actinopteri; order Siluriformes; family Diplomystidae; genus Olivaichthys; species Olivaichthys viedmensis. The sequence goes on along the minus strand of JAOUQW010000047.1, from coordinate 15,135,443 downwards.
ACCACAGAGTTACCCACGGACTTGTTGAAAGCATTACCACCACTTCAAGTCCAATCTTGACCACCCTGGCAAAGGATAATATTAACAAGATTACAATTACAATTACAGAATCTCAAACTCTGCATGAACATTATGAGTTTACTAACAATGACATCGGCATCGATCTCACATTTCTAGATCGCCAGTGTCAACAGCTCGAAATCTCATACCGAAATAAATCCCTGCTTTCTGACCAAACAAGACTGGTCTTCAAATGTCATGGTTTTGTCCAAGCAGAACCATCTGATTCACAGCAGGATACTTCCACAAACCTCCTCCACGTCATTCTGACCCAGAGAAATGGGAAAGCAGTTGGTAAACACAGTGGAGGCTCAGACAAAGACTTAACAGAGGAGCACTTTCTCCCAAGATACTGCCAAACAGAAGAAGGACCAGCAATCTACACCTTGTAAAAATACTTGTTATGGCAAGCGCTAGCTTTGCTGACTTGCACTAGTTAAATTAGGTCAATGTGTCACAATGGGGAGGGTGGGAGAAAGAGTCTGCCCCATTTGTACGATGTGAGTGAGCAAATGAAAAAAAAGTGCCATTTTACAGTCCTGGCAGTGTTAATCCGAGGTTTAGAGCCCCTCTTGCTGAATTCCTTTGCATAGCTTTAGTATTCCTCCCCCACCCCTATTAGCATGCTTTTGCAAGCTCATGACTGGCACTGCCTCCCACTGCCACCATTTTTCCCAGGCCTTTTTTTAGCCAGGCCACACCTCCTTCCACTTTAGAGCCAATCAGCACGCTTATGAGGCAAAGGCGGTGTTTGGGACACCCTAACTGAAATTTTCAGTTTTGAAATGTCCATCATGAAGGAGGTGGTCAAACACATTTCATGCACTGATAAAGACATCCATACAAACTCAGCACCCATGAAAGACCAAGTGCTTCCCAGTAACTAATCTCATTATACCTTTTGTGCTCTTAAGAAGCAAGGGATGTAAAGCTATACAGTAACCTTTAACTGTTCCTGCTGACCACTGCAAGACCCTGTCTGGCACGAGTTTCACGACACCTCCCTTTTCTCATCTCTCTTCAATCGATCTGCATTCACTGACTTCCATTGTCCACCCAAAGCTGCTATCCTTTCCATAACAACCTCTCTCATAGACAGTAATCGCCATGGGGGATCGGAGAGGATTACGCTGATGCCTGTCTGTTAGTGGGTTGGGTTCTAACGTCCCAGAACTGTTCATTTCCAGAGTCTGATAAGAAGCCTGGTAGAAAGAGAAGGAGTGGGAAATGAGTTGACTTCTAGATTTTTCTTGAGATAAAAAGAAATGACCTTAAAGCGCTCTTGAGCATGATTAATGAGCACAATGACCGTGAAAGGTTACATTTATGTCCATCACATAAGGGAGGAGAAAGAAAATCAGTAAAGAGAAGAACAAATTAACTAGCCTTTGATAAACCTTTGCACCGATTGTTCTTTGGAGTGTAAACATCAAATGAAGGTGGAAAGGGAGAGCAGCAAAAAGAAAGGTCCAAGTACCCTTTCTGCCATTACTGTTCCAAAGTAATTAGAGGAAGAGAACGAAAATGTGAACGTTAGAGAAAATGGAGGAGTACATTAGAGGATAAGAAGAAATTGAGTACAGCAACCTCGAGTTTTTAACAAATGCTTTCAAAACCTACAAAAGCCTAAGAGACGTCAAGTTTAATAGATTTAAAGTCAAGATTTAGCCCACCTGGTGGGTGCTTGATTGCCGTTTGGTTGTTATATTCTCTGCTCGCTTTCAAATGCTTGTCAGAAGCCACTGCTGCATAATTCAACCTCCATGAAGCACCAAACCCACAAAAAACCTTACAATATTACAGCTACAAATGTGATTAAACATATGCCTTAAGGTGGGACAGCAACACTGCAGAAAATCAAATTAAGTGGGAATTGAACGCAGCAACAACTACCATCTGTGGTAATTTTAGGAATTGAATTTGATTGATGTTGTATATGCATATTTTAGCTAAATTCAAATTCAAGAGTCCCCAGTTCTTTTACTGCTGAATCTATCTGCAGCTTTTGAAACAGTGAACCATGAGATTCTCTTGGGCCCCGTTTCCACCTGGTATTAACATGTGGCTCGAGTGATCGGATCACAAGTGGTCAGCCGAGACGCATACCGTTTACACCTGGCATTAACATCCGTCTCGAATGCGTCTCGGCTGACCACTTGTGTTCGGATTTCGTGACATCATCACTTCCGCTGGAGGGTCAAAGCGCGCATTTGCCAGTCTCTCGTTGCATCTGCTATGTCCTTGTTCTTGTACGCACCGGTGTAACTTTGTTTTGAAATAATGATGGGGCCAAAAAAAAAAGATGTTTTAATCGTCTGTATCAAACGCGTTTTACGGAAGACATTACGCACCCGCTTAACCAGCGCTTAAATCCACATCAGCTTTTCAAAAACCTTCCAGCAATCACGGAATGATGGATGCTTTGGAAGTCCTTTAAAATTTAGTTGCTATGGTTTACATCACCTACATTATGTCTTTACCGAGACCCCGCAACCTGATTAAATTGGCCATTATAACGAGCTACAGCTGGTATAAAGCCTCACTTTATATTCTCATGTGGCACAATATCATGATGTAGTTTTTTGTAAAATGAATTAATTCTACAATAATGTGATCATGTCGCCGTGTGTGACAGAAAAGAAACCACTAGAAACTCGCTCGTGTCGTGTTCATTTATACCCGTCCAGGCGCGAGTTTGATCATACAGGATTTATTTTGTTACAGACGCAACCCTAAAAATAAAAAAAAACACTGCGAATCTAGTTTAAGTGATGTTTTTCGAAAGCGTCTATCATTTTCTTTGTATAAAAGATTTTTAACTGACTACGCTTTCCAAAAGTGGTACTCATACGCCTCTACGGTCTTTTCCAAAGTGGACAAAGCCGAGTTTAGACCGAGTGGACAAAGCCATCTAACGCATTTTGTGAATGAACGAGACGAAGAAATAATGACGTATTTTCCGTTTAGGGCGGTCCTTCGATGTTCTCCGTGACGCATTGAGACGCATTACCGTTTCCACTACAAATGCAATGTGGCCAAATGAGTCTCTGACCACATTAGAATGTTGGCTGGAGTGATCGGATATCGAGACGCATGTGGCCCCGTTTCCATTTGTACTTAGCGCTGACCACTTGTGATCCGATCACTCGAACTACATGTTAATACCAGGTGGAAACGGGGCCTTGGCCACCCCTCTCTACCTTGGCCTCAGAAAAACTTCACTCGGATGGTTTGAATCCTAGATCTCAGGGAGATTCTACAAGGGGTGTTGTGAAAGGGTAAACAGTCTTTGCATCTTTTATGTGTACCTCAAGGTTCTGTACTTGGCCCGCTCCTCTTTTCGATGCACAGCACCTTGTGGGAACAGTTATCCAGTCTTTCATCACGCTATGCTGATGATGCTTGGCTCTACCTTCTGGAGGACGCCTCAGTCTCATGGTTGCACAGTCTCATTTGCCTTATGACTGTTTTAATCCTCCAACAACTCTGGCAATATTCAGCACCGACTTGCACGCCACCCGCTCTCGTCTCCTGTGTAAAATTCCGACAAATACATACTCTTCCAATTGTCCACTCATGACTCATGATCAAATGTAATTTATTTGCCCTTATGATTGTGTGATTATTATTATGTCTATAATCACTATGTATAGGTATGCACCGATTACACTTTTCCATTTTTGACACAATTTCAAAAGCAGAGCTCTGACTACTCAGACTACTCTCTGCAAGCTTCTGTTGCTAAGTTATGATAAACATCACAGGAGTGGGGTGATGGTGGTGTGTACACATGCAAGATCATGTTCACACGCATTCATAACCATGACATAAAATACGCCAGTGGATTGGAGAGGCAAATATGTCAAATCTGATCCGATACAGATCTAGCGTTTCAGGCTAGTATCAGGCCCGATACTGAATACTGATACTCAGTATCGGTTCCGAGCATCCCTAACTATGTATTTTTATACATTGGTCTGAAGAGAGTTTCTGTTAATCAGTCATAGGCGCCGGAGTGTCTAGGAGATGCATTTTATTTGGTCAGGGTGACCTAATACCCAGGTGTCATATTGGAAGGCCCCAGAGCTCATTATGATCTGCGATTAAATTGCAAATGATACACCACAAGTCATGTATTGTATAAAAGATGGTCACTTTTGAGAAAGGCGGAAATTGGGGCAGGTCAAAAATATGCACTGAGCTGAAAACCCTGAAGGTCACTATAGCGGGAAGGTCGAGACTGAGTAATTGTTTTGCATTCCTGCCATAGCAAAAAGTCAGCACATGAAGACAGAAGGCCACAGTAAACCCTCTGGCAGAGATGGTTACATTAGGCATTTTTAAGTATAAAGTTCTATTTTCTGCCTTTTTCTTTAAATTTACTCGATGTTTGTGTGAATCATTTGCATCATAAAAAACAGACCTGTTCATTAAATCTTACCAGACTTGTTTATTAAATAAATTTAACAAGGACAATGTTGTCTTTTCTTCCACTTTTGAAGACAGAGCTCACCCCGGCGGGTCCCTCGATCATCAAGACATCATGACAGTCAAGCTCGACTCCTTGTCACTACTACAATGAAGGTCCATCAGCAACCTTTAGTGCAACAATCGATGACCAGCTTGCCTTCACAGACAGCATTGCAGCGATCTCCCGTTCTTGCAGATATTGGAACGTATATGTGATATTGGAAAGTATATGCGATTGTGTGTACATGTCGTTCCAGCTGTGTTCTCTTTTGCCATGCGATTATCTTTTGACGTAAACTAGTGCAAACTGCAGTTACTCACGTTACTCTTATTGTTATGCATGTGTATTATTAGGTATTATAATTATCACTTGCAGTTTAACTAACTGCTTTGTGACCAGTGTTTATAGCGCTCCAGTGTACTTGCACTTACTCCAGTTATTGTGTTTAATTGCTGCTTCCTCTGTTCTTCCTATAACTAGCTTTGCTGCACTTCCCTCTGTTCATATCTGCAGCATTTGTATAGCTGCTTAACAGCTACATGTTTGGATTGTACCATTGTCTAATAAATGTAAATGTAGATGCAAATTTTCTTTGTTTGAATGTATAATTTTTTTAATAAAATACAGAATGGACAACTTGGATAGCTTCTCTACCATAGTTCGCCTGAGCAACCTATACATTCAAGAAATGTATTTAATCATCTGAAATTGTAAATATGAACATGTATTACACCAAGTGAAATGACTATACCCCTAATTCAGCTTAAACACACATTTGGCATTCCATTAGAGTAATTATGCACCGCCGCATGGGTGTTCGGGCATTCAGTTCCTTTCTACAGGAAGCCTATTTCACTTTTGTCTATTCCAGAGTGAAATCTTAGCTCCCAGACACTACTAGATATTTACTGAAACAGACACTTAGGGCCCTATAAATATTTGGATTTTTACTCATTTTTACTCTCAATCATTCAACGAAAGCTACAGCGATTCATTGAAGGACCTTTTTGGAGTACAAGGAGAAGAGCTAATAAAGGCCCTGGTGCTAACTAAGCAAGCTGAGCTAACTAATGACGTTTCTCCAACAAGCAGCGCGGCTCGCGACGGCTCGGGAACAAATCCAAACTCGGGGCTATCCGTGTCCTGCCCCAGTATGCGTGTCGGCTTCCCATCACACAACTCTACCCGTGAAAGTAGAAGGAGTTTCTCTGGAGGTGACTTGATAGGCAGTAGTAGTAAAACCCTACACGAAATTCAAAAGACGATTTTAACATGAAACCATGCATATCTCATTTGATGTTAAAATGTTCGTGGCGCTGCCGCGTTTCTCACTCGTGCTTACTCGTTCACTCCAGAGACACAGCCAGTTTGTTTTAAAAGGTAGCGCACACGCAAACACAAGCGTGCCAATACTTTAATCTTCTGATGAAAATATAGAGGGGCAAACTTTCAATTAATGGATGCTCGTGCACCCGAACAGTCAAGTGTGCCAATACTTTAATCTTCACTTTAACTGAAGTTCCAGTGAGAAAAAACGGCGCACACAAGGGAGTCGTGCTCAAATCTCATGCTACACTAAGCATGAGGGCACTAGATAGGGTGTTCAGCTCCATTATGTCATACCCTATATCTAGAGCGCAAACTAAATGAAAAAGCATTTTTGCAAAAAGAGGAAGAAACGATTCTGTGCGATCGTGTTTGACCAATCGATGGTCTGCACTATTTTTTTAGCTCCACCCATACGTCTCGGCTCGCTAGTACCTGGGCAAGAGGGGTTACCACATTTAGAACGGGTACACATGTACCTTGGCAGTAGAAATAGCGACAACGTGAAGGATTATGGGTAATTTGTCTGGTGGAAAAACGCCATAAGGCTGTGGTGCTGACTAAGCAAACCAAGCTAACAAAGGCTATAGCGCTAACTGAGCGAGCTGAGCCAACAAAGGCTATAAAAATAACAGGGATATTGCATTTTTTTGGGCGTTGGTGGGGTACCTGGTGCTAATTGCTTTAACATTATTCCCATACAACTTGATAACCCGCGTGACTTTACTAACGGAAACGCTCAGCGACATGAAAACACTGGCAAAAAGTCAGCAAAATAAAGAATAATTAGACACTTATACAGAGAACAATGTATTTTACCACAGTTAGGCGTAAGGGACAACACAGCTAATAGCCAAATAGTTAGCAAAGACTTGCTGGCAAACACAATAGGCTATATAGAGCTGTTGTGAGATCAACCCCATCCCCTGTGAAATCTAGTACTGAAACATTTGCTTATTTTCTGTCAGACACTCAAGCTGTCAAAATGACCAAATGCGCATTTATGTATGAAATACTGTTTTTATGTCTCAATTCTGTGATTCTAGGACTTAGTGTCCTGCTTATTCACATTACTGAGAGGAACCTTCAGAATTGTGTAGGGCTAATAAATAAGGCCTGGCTGTGCAACAGTCATAAGCAACAAGATACATTACAGTGCTTTTAAAAAACTGCTCGACAATGGATTTGCCTACTCCACAGAGTTTCAGGGGGGAAAAAAATATATTTTTAAAACACAGAAACAGGTTTCTTCCTTTTACAATCATCATCTCTCATGGAGCTTCTGGTACTGCATCAAAAACAAAAAAAGCACACACAAAAAAAGCACTAACTATATACATGTAGAAAGGAAGCATTTTTGACAGCTTCTTAAGAGCTCACCCAATAAACTGAAGGAATTCAGCAACGCCCCATTGCGTTCCCTGAGGTTTCTCTCAAACAATATCACATATCATTTATCACTGCACAGAGAATTTCTGCAGTAACTCGGCTAGATTTAAACTGATTATGAGAAGGATTCTTTGTAAATTCCTACTAGGAAAGCGAGGTGCTTGGTCCTTCTCTCAATCCTCCCTCCTCTTTTTTTTCCTGAGACCATAGCATATGCATCACACAGGTCCTGAGGGAGAAGGCAAGCAGAACAGGAGGTGCTCGGATTTCTTGCCACGATGCTGCTCATTAATCACACAACTACACTGAGTGAACCTGTGCGTAGACTCGTGTTCGCCTTTGCCATCAGGGTGGTTTCTAGCAGTCCATCATTCATAAAGCTACGCATGCCAAAAAAGAACACAAGACTAATTTAATGCTGCATTTCCAACCCCGGAAAGTAGATGTGTGGTGGGCAGGGACTGTAATTAAGATAGTTCACAAACATTGCAACTTATCTGATCAAATGGTTATGGCCACAAGAGCTAACATGGGGAGAAATTACTGCTCTGATCTAAATAGTCCTGCCCAAGCACAAACAAACAAAGAGCTACTCGGATGAACACACGCACGCGCGCCTGCGCACACACACACACACACACACACACACGCAGACACACACACACACACACACACACGCAGACACACGCACACGCAGACACACGCAGACGCAGACACACGCAGACGCAGACACGCACACGCAGACACGCGCACGCGCACGCACACACACACACGACATCTGGCTGCATTGAGCGGGGACATGGGCATAAAACATACACCACAAAAGAGCTGAACCTGACTGCGGTGACAACGCTACCATTCATCAACCACAGCATGCCCGCCTGATAGCACCTCCCACTGTGTGTCCGTGTGTGCATCAGTGAGCAAAAGAACACTGAATATTTATTAATTTGCATGCAACTGCATAAATCTGGTGTGGACGATAAGGCTTTCTTTCTTTCAAAGACGTACATGTGAGTGACAAATACAGAAAATAGGAGAAAAGATGATAGAGCCAGGCTGGTGTTCAAACCTACCACATGGGACTACAAATTGTGAAGGGGGACGATAAAAACTACACTGCGGATGATAAGAACTAGGACACATCAGCGCCAGGTGTGTGCCGTAATGCTATCTGATCAACATTACCATTACAACCAATTAAGCATTTAAAAAGAAACACATACCACATTTCTCTCCATCGCTCTCGCAGACTTTAGTAACTAGCAGTTAGTCATTATCACAACGCCAAAACTGCCCTCATCATCATCCATAAGCAGAGCACTCAATCAACAGAGGTGGAAATATTTAAGGACATCACTTGGGATTTGGTCTAACTATGTGGATTACTTTTACGTGAAGATGGCAGATTTTTACGTGGATCTTGGTAAGAAATATAAAAACGAGCTAAATTTTAGGGACAAAAAGCCTTACTGTGGTTAAACAGTAAAAAAATTAAAATCATTAAAGTTTATGATAAAAGTATTCTCAGATTGTTTCATTACTCATTAATATTCAAATGCATTTGAACACTAGATATACGTAATAAAAATTTGAATGCAATTTAGGAAAATATAGGAATTTGACAGCCCTAGCCTAGATCATTTATTTTTCATTTGAAATATTTTGTACTCTACATTTCTCAATTTGAAAACATTTATGCATAAGCCTATGTAAAAGTCAAATCATGACGTTTTTGTGCATTGATAAAGAATAGCAATGCATCTAAAATTTGCTTCTTTTTTCTATCCCTTTCCATCAGTAAGTGTAGTCTGAAAAAAAAGAAAGAAAGAAAGAATGGAACCCAATTTTAGTTTTGGCCCATTGCTCATGCGCCTGGATGGACAGCAGAGCTTTGGCAGGGTCCAGAGGACAGCAACCAACATTATGGGAACTGTAAACAGCTCCTAGTTAAGATGGTAGGATTTGAAGCTGACTTTTGTGGGTGAATAATAATCCCAGGAATAATGAAATACACAAAATAGAGATTATGGGAGGTAGCCAAGGTGGAGGTGCCCTAAAAAAGGCCCTGTAGTCATACATCTAGTGTTAGTCTCACAAACCTTTCAGTTGAACTCCGTCACACTAACGAGGCCTGTCTCAAACTTGTCAGCCCTGAAGAGAGGACACTCAGGGGAAGACCAGGGCTGGTTGTTGCACAAAATGTCTTCTAAAGGTTTACCTCAAGGCCACACACGCAAACACATATCGAACACAAACCAAAATACACACTTTAGCACACTCATGTGTGGTAATTTAGTTCATACATATTAACCTGAACAGTGGGTGGAAAATGTAGCTGTAAGCAAACAAATTATGTTGTAATGTTGTTTAAAAGTTGGAGGTCAGGGTTAAATGAAAGGGGAACGATCGGGGGAAAGGGGAATGAACTACTATTCAGAAACATCTGATGTACGTACAATTTTTTTTTTTAAATACATATCCAGAGATTTGTGAGCATGTTGGTTTTTGGTGGTGGCTCTGAGGTCAACAATGACTAGAGAGAGAATTTTATTAAATGGACAAGAAGTTACACCACAAAAAAGGGGGACCATTAGTGCTGTGATTATAAAAAGAAATATATATATATATATATAATCTATCTATCTATCTATCTATCTATATATATATATATATATATATATATAATCTTTAAATATAAAAAATATATAAAAGCTTTAAAATTAGCTGTGTTCTTTTGATTTTACATCTTGTTACCTTTAATCATATTAGAATAGGAAGTTAATCAAGTAAAAAAATATATTTATATGGGCAATTTATTTAGGATTAGTTTATTGTAAAGCTGGTTTGAGAGTTAGCCAGTTTACCGGAGTTACTAGCGAACTGGAAGAAGTCAGTCTATAGAGTTTATACGAGATGTGACTTACTTGGAACGGCCCAATATAAACAAGAGAAGATCGTACTGTCTGACCGCTATTATCTCTTGCATGTAACAACAGAGATGCGGCTTGAGCTTGGCTGTAACCAATTTTCTTGCCTAGAAGAAACAGAATTTAAAAAGTGACGTCAAAGATATCAGTCACTCTTATGAACCAATCTTATATCGACATGCCGATATGATTTCATGATTTGTCGTAGCATGATACACGTGACAAAACCTGAAAGCGGGAGTCTGCCAAATGTGTGAGTTTGCAACCCTGGATAGCGTTCAGGGAATATATAACAAACACATGCCTGCAAGCGTTTTGCTTTTTCTTACTTTAAACAGAAACATTTATGTCAAGTTCCAGCTGTTCACTCTGTATTGAAGTCAAAGCATGGGGAAATGCAGAAAATTAATCATTTTTCTAATAACACCAAGGCTAAGAAGCACACTCGGGTATAGAAAAGTGCAAGTCCCATTCACTTCCTCAATCTGAAGGGCAGGCAAGCAGGTGTTCTGCTGGAGGAAGATATGGCTTCTGTCCACTCCTGGAAAGGCCACTCAGTCCTCTATCTCTGAGGGGAGAGGTCACTTTCCCCCAGACTTTCTTGAATCAGCGCTCGTCCCAAGACTGCAGTCCATTCACAAGCCAAAGAAAACAGCCCTAAGCGCTCTGCAACCACTTCCACACAGTATCCCCCTCCCTGCTCCCTACAGACTTCAGTCGTGTGGGTATGGAGAAACTGTGTGCTTTTATACGGGAGAAGAGATAAAGAAAGACAGAGAAAGCGCAAGCAAGAAGCAATCTGAAACTTGAAGCGAGAGACAAGGAGGGAGACAGGGAGCCATTAACATTAAAAGCTCCGTTTACCTTAAGTAAACATTCTGTCCAAGGGAGATCATGAGCCAACAGACAACTGCAATTAGGCCGAGCCACTTACATTCTGAATTAACGCATCATCTAATCTACAGTGGCTTATCGACTCGAGAAAGCATTGCAATGCCTGGCCCATTGAACCCGCCACAGGTATTATAACTTTGTGGGCCGCAATGAAAATGAGTGTCTATGACTTTTATTGCTTCTATAGCAGCAGAACATATGCTGGCATAACATTTAATGCCCTTGCATGATATCCATTAGTAATTAGACAGTGACTTTTGTTGTTTTGGCTCTGTATTCCGACATACTGGATTTAAAATAAAACAACAACTACGATGATACAGTACAGACTCCCATCTTTGAGAGTTTTGAGGGCGTTTACATCTATATTGGATGAACTATATAGGAATCACCGGCCTTTTTTAGATTTCCTACCATGGCCATAAATAATTGGATAAATAATCCACCTTAAAGAAAACTGCCATGTTTAGTACTTGATTACAAAATGTTTTATACAGACCAGGTGTTGGGTATCTTTGCAGGTGGTGTTCTGCCAGACCTATAATAGTAATTTTCCATTCTTGTTTTTTCCATCAGTCTCATCTTATAAAATTAGAAGATAGTAAAATTAACACTTAATCAGGTCAGGTGATTGATTTGGCCAGTCAAGAACATTTAACTTTGGACCATAAAAAAAACTCTAGTTGCTTTTGTAGTTTTATTCAGGTCATTGGCCTGCTGCAGATGAAGTACCATCTATTGAGTTTTGAGGCATTTGTTTATATCTGTAAAACTGAGTTGAAATGCTTTAAAAATGTTCACTTCAGAATTCATCCTGCTGTTGCCATTGGCAGCCACATCAGTAAAGTCAAATGATCTTGATCCACTGGCAGCCATACCCGACCATGCCACCTTGTTTCACAGATGGAGTGCTATTCTTTGGCTCAAGTCCTTTCTTCTTTGCATCATTCTAACTGATCGAGAAACAACTGAGCCTAAAATTGTCCAATTACTCATTGTTTCCAGTAGGGCTGGCCCGAATAGCATTTTACAGGCTTCGAATACTCGTTGGATTTTCCGAACGAGTATCCGAATACCCGTTCTCAAAATCACCCTTAAAAACAATAATATTTCCATTTTATAATTAACCATAATTTTGGGTTCGTTACTGTAGTAGCCTATATATCCAGTATACGACGTGGTAATAGTGTAGGCTATCGGTTATAGCGCAAATAAACTGTAATCAGCCTCGCATATGAAATAGCAGCAAGAGTTATTTTTGCAACTATTTTGCGCTCTGAGGCGAAGGTGATGTGGAAGCCTGGCATGAATTTACGATGTATTCAACTAAACTTTAACATTTTCCATATATTAACAATAACTGTTCTTTCTAAAGGCCTTTGCTGATTAAATGTATTGTAGTTTAGGACACAGGTGAGCATCGGGATAGGGATTTTTTTTCTTCTTCGTTTTTACTCTCATGCAAGTGGTCAAATATGAAGCTCGCGGGACAAAGAAAGATAGTACATTTCCAATAACGTTCAGTAAAACTTCATCAAAGCTATAGTTTGTGGATTAAGCCCATTTTACACTAAAACTGACGTTGCACGCGCGGAACGCCACCACGGGGGCGTGGAGCATTCATTTCTGTGTTTTCATTTTAGTAAATATAACATCCAAATATATGTACTGACCGTCAGTTTATTATAAACATACATTGCCACTGTGTGTAATCACAAAGTTTGTTAATCCAGTAAGATATTCACTCCTCTTACACTCTGTGGCGGTTAATTTCCCCGAAATTTAAATGTAATTAAAATTAGAAAATAATGCGGGTAGTTACAAACAGAAATAACTGCGGGAGCAGGCGTGATTGGTCAGAATTCCTGCAGGAGTGCGTTTAAAAAGGCTTTTGTGTTTTAAAAAAGACGAAGCTTTCGAATACTAAAAATAAAAATCGAATACCAGCCTAACGAACAAATACTCTAGTATTCAAATTATTTGGGCCAGCCCTAGTTTCCAGAAATAGGTGGATCATGTATAAAAGATTGAAATGTAATTACCCTCAAATTTAAAGTAAAAGAGTGTCACCTTTAATTTGAGGGTAATTAAATGTTTTATACATGATCCACCCATCTCAGGAAAAATGGGTGGATCGTGTATTAAAAAAACCAAACCCAAGCCATTATTTCATTTCAAATTCAATATGCTGGAGTACAGAGCCAAAATAATAATAATAAAAAAAGGTCAGTGTACAATTACTTAGTCTGCACATTTTGTAATGCCCTTGCATGATAAACTTTTCAAGTAATTGTTTATGATTACATTGAAGAGTTTGAAGGACATGACAATGAATCATGGAGCAATGCAGACCAATCTCTATAATACTGTGCAGCCGCAGCCACAGAAGAAGGTATAATATGCAGGCACTTTATAAAAATAGTCATGTAGCCTAATGTACTAGCTGTTCTTTAAAAAGTCTGGTGAGTGTCATTACCATTCGAGTGAGCATTCCAGAAGCCATACAAAAATCATCCAGGGGTCCCAGAGGTGGAACATCTCACACACACACACACATACACCTCCCCTGAGTCCATGTTCACTGAGTGAACACAGTCTAGGTTATGCACATACAAGGGCACTAGGATGGCTGTGGTCTGCAGGAACTGAGGAATGTGGGTAAAAGTCAAGGGGTATGGGTCGGCTGCAGCTCACCGGAGCAAGAGTGTGTCAGCAGAACAGACACAAACTTAGGAGGAAGAAGAAAAAAAAAAGGGGGGGGGGGTATAAGTATAAGTGGACAGTGGCAAAGTAGAAGGAGATTTGAGACTAGGAAGCACTGTGGGAAAAGATGATGAAACAAACAGGAATAGTCCAGAGTTGAAACAAATGGTAACTCTTCCCCCATTTTTAGAGCTCAGACAGTACAGAATAGTAAAGTCTGGTTTACGCTTCCCCGAAAGTGCTTCGGAGGATGGCCCTAAACAAACTTCTGAAAGCCTTGAACGTTCATAGTTTTTCAGAACAGTGGGAGGATCTTAGCTGTCCATTAAAACAGGAGTGGGTAGTATACAGCAAGTATTAATAGGTGAAGCACACATTCTGCTGTCTGTTCAAATAAATGGCGGTACACTGACAGAGTTTTACTATGCGATTCGAGGCATTTAAATTTTACTCAGACCTCGTTTAAAGCGGAGAGCTTGTATAACTAGTCTTTGAATTGTTTATGATTTAAACTTGAACGGGCTATAAAAAACACTATAAAAATTGTGTTTTACAGAAGTCTAAGCCAAAAGTTAATCTGCTAAACATCAACTACACAAAAAAACAGCTCCATTGCGTTTACTTGAAAGAGAAAAGCGGCTTCAACTAACCGACAAGAAATACATAACTTAGTTGATAAAATAGCTTAACAAGAAATGTATTTCAGATAAAATAGTCTAAGTAGAGGAGTAGAGTTGATGAAACATTACGTCGGCTTTTTTAAAAACATTTTATCCATCAGTTCAAAAATATAGTGTAGACTACATTAGGAAAATTAAAAACGTAGTGTTTATCTCCACTATACAGTCAATAAAATAGCTTAAATATTTCAAAGATATTTAATTTCAAAAGAAAAGACACTTTCATCTCGCTATGAGAAATACAGTTAAACTGATTCGTTACGACCCAGTTATCTGTGACGAGATAACCACGTTTTAGTTTCCGCTTCATACGTTTTGGTTTCTAAGGCTGACTTTTCCGAAATCAGGCTTAAGTCAACATTTAATGGCTAATGACAGATACATGTTTAATTACTGCATTTTTATCTGTAGTCACTGGTTTGTGCCAGAGCTTTTTGTTTTATGTTTTTATTTTATTTTTTAAATGGTCTGCTGTTTGAATCTGGATTTTGGGATGCAAATACAAGCATCTAATGCGAATCACATGATTATGACTCGGGAGAGGGAACACAAAATATGACAATGTATGTGACAATATACAAAAAAATTGGGTTGAGATGCGCTATGAAAAAACAGATTTGTTTCACCACAAATGTTAGTGCTGCCAAAATTGCGCGTGTTCTGAAAAAGTGACGAGAGCTTCCATTTCTGTATAAAAAGATTTCTGAAACCTTTTTTTCCTTCCCCATATACAACGTTGCGCCCGTCATAAAAACACAAATAACGCACACACATACATACATACACACGGCTGGCCATCGCTTCAAACATGTCCGATCTCACACAGTGGCACAGAATCTGCATGTTTAACTTCATTAGCTACGCCTCAGTCAGAGGCCTGTAGATTATGCCTAATTAAGCAGCTTAACATGGCTTTAAACGCCACATAGAAAAAGGAAGAGCATTATCTGTCAACCTGCTAAAAAAATTTCGATCCCATTGCCTTTTCTTTTCCAAACGTGTACGATATAAATTCTCCTTTTCTATGGTGCTTGTATTCCATAGATTAACTTAATGCCCACACTAGACAGCTGTTAGACAGGCTTTTGTTAATGTCTCTGAGACTGCAGACCAAGGTGAGTGCCAAAGGATGCTACTACATAAGAATAATATATTAGGATTAGAGACAGAAAAAGAAGCCCCTTGAGGAAATGGTTCTCTACCCTGGAATGCATAGTATTGTTTGTAAGGGTGGTTTAGTACATTTTGTATTATTTGTAGAATTTTAGCATACAAATAATACAACTATCTTTAGCAGTGTACAGATGTTACAATGACACCCAGTATGCTAATGCTAAGCATGGCTTGTGTTAGGCTTGTGTTAATGTCTCCGAGACAGCAAGGTGAAAGCTAAAGGATGCCGTGATACGACATATTAGCATAATACACTAACCGAGGACTTTATTAAGAACGCGATACTAATACTGGGTAGGGCCTCCCTTTGCTCTCAAAACAGCCTCAAGTCTTCGTGGCATTGATTCCACAAGATGTTGGAAACATTCCTTTGAGATTCTGGTCCATGTTGACGTGATTGCATCACGCAATTCCTGCAGATTTTTCAGGTGCACTTTCAAGCTGTGAATCTCCGGTTCTACCACATCCCAA
>JAOUQW010000047.1:15091776-15102103 GCA_028565825.1 Olivaichthys viedmensis | reverse complement strand
TGGGCAGGTTTAAATACATGGTCTGAACAAATAATTACTCGACATTTTAAATGAAATTTCTCACTTAAAATCATCCCATTATATTTAAGTACATAAGGCCAAAAATTATTTTGTTAAAGTTCTAAAAAAGTCACCAATGATACTAACTAGCCCCTAACTGATCAACATTCACTGTAATCCATGAAAGTAGTTTTGTGTAAAGTCTGTTTCTGAGCATATAAAAAGGCTAAACTGGTGGAATAGCAGCAACAAATGATCATATCTTTATCAGTCAAACAGATTTCATCTTGATCTTTTTCCTACGTGTGTCAAATCCTCAAAAGATGTTTGACCTGCATTAGTACACCACCACCTCTTGGAAAATAATATGGTGAAAAGGTGCGTGTTGTCACACGGCCATCGAGCAAATGGAATTGACAAGAAACTTACACAGTGAGTAACATAAAAAACAAGCAAACTTTACTTATAATCCTTAAACCTTAAAATTAACAAGCACCCTCCCCCGAAACAATCCATTAGACAAGTTCAATCTTATTTACAGCATGGATGATTCCGATATACAGTATTCATGGATGAACAAAAAAAAAAAATCACACTGGTTGCTAAGCAACAACTGAGTTTCTGCAGTACACGGGCAAGTCTTTAAACTCTGGAGTAAAGACGGATGTAGGCACAGACACCGCTTCCAAAATTGACAAAAAAAAACAAAACCAAACCAACAATATCAATTTTTTTTTAGCAGTCATATCTTTTACGAGTGTAGCTCAAAGTCAGGGAGCTTTAGTAGTATACATTATCCCCATGATAGTTTACAGGAGCAATCAATCTGCCAATGCATGTGTGCCAATTTGCTGTCAATAAATAGTGGTTGTCTGTCATTATTCACTGTAAATGACCAGCCATAGTACTACAACATTTCAGAACAGGTTAGGTAGAGAAGTTAATTCCTGATTAAATGTAACCCCTTCAAATGACTTTCATGTCCTCAGGTTGCACAATTATATACTTCGGGAACCGAGGCCATGCTCTTACCTAGAGTATCGATAGTAACTTCCTAATTTTGGACCATCTAAAATCGTGTCGGACTAAGCTCAGTTGTTATTTAGTAAGGAATGATCGCTCCTTATAATTATTGTCTTTATATATTTAGATTACTACAAATTTTTACAATTCTATTAGGTACAGTATATAAACAGTCAAAAAAAGTGCACTTGCAGAGAGAGAGAGAGAGAGGGAAAAAAAAACTGATCAGAAGGAGAACCAGCACACATCACAGAAATGGTATTTAAAAAAAACAGAAGCTGAAAAGGACTGGTGTGTGATTGAGTAGAAGGAGAGAGCGGGGAACAAACCTATCTAACCATTCATTCAACCTAGGAATAACACCGCCATTCTCCTAGTCGAGTGTCTTGGTTAAATCAGGTGGCCTTGTGAAGATGGTTTCTGGTCTCGGCGGTGTGTGATAGTTCTCAACTTGTCACACAGTGCAAAACTTCAGCCTCCTAAATCTTTTGGGATACACGATACATTATAAGTATGCACTTTTAGTACTGTATAAGCTATTATTCTGGTTTTCCATGCATCCTCAAGGAAGTGAACAAAAGCATTTTACTACTAGATTTAACCTCATATTAGAATGCTATATTTTGGGGCCACATTACAGCTCGGAGAAACTGAACTATATGACCTCAATGGGTCTTTTACACCAAGGATAAAACAAGAAAAATAAAAAGATTTATCTATTTTATGTCCAGGAGGTTACCTCATTGTTTCACATCAATAAATACCACAGCTGGATACGTCAGATTGTATTAATGCACCCAGTCCAAACGGCTTGTGCAGGTTAAGATATTGTTGCGATAACCTGAACAAGCCATTTTGCATTGAACATTTGATATGCACCAGATAATGTTGACCAACAGTTCTGGAAGGGCAGATCAACCATCTCCCCTTTGTGCTCAGAGCTCCCAACTGAAGAAAAAAAAAAAATTCTCTCTAGGTGCATAACCAACACAATGATCTATGGGGAATATAATTACACAAGGGCTTAGCCTACATTTACTGCACCTACAATAAACACGCACAGACTGAACCTTACAAGCAAGATCGTCTCAAAGCCAGGGCAATGCTGCAGTATTCATGGAAACAGTAAATGCGGTACTTTCTCCAAAACTCTGGTCTGTGCAGATAGAATAACTAGTTTCGACTGGCTTAAACCAGCCACCCTGTTGACTTTGTTTAAAATATTTTTACGAAGAATTTGTTAAGCCCAACTTCAATTAACCAGGGGATACGCAGCAGTCAACTAATGTGTTGATGTCAATGATATTATATGAAATATACCGAATATCATCATCAATGCTTCTTGGAGTTTTTACCGGCGCACAGGGATTGGGCTAATGGCTGTTTATTCTACACGAACAATGCGAGTTTGTTTGTGTATATACACATGAGAATCACAGGATTAGGTTAAATCTGCAAGATCCCTCCACACCACGAGGTTTTGCAGTCTCACTAGTTCCCTCTACCGGCTGTCACCCAGTGACACCCACTTGATCAGAGGCACATTTCCATGACCGGTGGGTCACTCTCAAATCTCAGTGGTTGCAGATGGATTTCATAAAAAAGTGATCCAGATGTGTCTAGGTGTCTCAGCGGGTTTGAGGGGGAACGGCGACACCCAGAGACACTTGGAGCTGAGAGAAAGAGGGGGAAAAAAAAAGAAAAAGAAAAAAGATTATAGCACCACACTAGTCACCATGGCTTCAACATGACCTGGATGACTACAAACCTTCATAGATAGAAGTCTGAGTGCACCTAAAAGAGTGATAACTGTGCAAATCAGTCCTTGTGACTGTTCTGTGTAGCAAAGGCTAACCATTCAGGTGTCAGGAGCAACTTAAGAAATAGGACGTGATGACCCCTAGGGCTTTCGTGATTGGGTTTTGGTACCCCCCCCCCCCCAAGGTGACCAGAGGAAAAGCCAGGTTATGATCCATAATTTGGTCATAACCTGGCTCCCCTTAATTTTTGGCCTTTTCTTATTTCTACATTGTAGCACTTATCCACTCATGCAGCTGCTTTACAGTATTTAGTGTATTGACTTGTGTATGTTTTTGCTAAGGTCTTTACTTTGAGCCAAATAAACACTCAAATCTTTCGCCGTGTGTGTGTGTGTGTGTGTGTCCATCTAGTTTGTTGCTTCCTCTGAGCCGGAGTTCGTAACATAAGACGAGAGCTTGGTATGTGAGATGCAATGATGCAATACATGACACTTTCATTTCCATTTTTTTGTTCCTCGATTAATTTCGCATTTATTATTACTTTTTTTAGAAGAATAGAAGAATGGCTAATTTTCCCGTCAAATAACTCTTAAGCTGCTGCATACAAGAGCAGTCAGACATCTTTTTTTCTTTTTCTTTTGCGGTTGTCGAGTATGACTGGAATTACTTAAGTTGGCCTATTAAAAATTGTATGTTTTATATAACAATGTGTGTAATAACTGATGGCTTGTAGGTCATTTCTTATCGGCAAGTTATTTCTAGACAACGAAATCGTTAATTAGGAATTTTTTATTAATTTTTTTAAGGTAAATTGTGAGCAGATAAAAAATAAATAAACATCACGCAAGAGGAGCAATTCTCAACCCAGTAATTAAGTCCCCGCTGTCTGTTCGATCCCAGCTTCCAAATTTGAAACAGTTGATCACGTACTGGTTGAGCAGCTTGGGCATGTTGGGAGCCGCAACAAAAATTAAACTGGCTGGGTGCTGTTTAAGAACATCGCTGTAAAGGTGTTCAAGGGTTGTGGCCTGACCTGAAGCAGGAGGTGTCGTGTGCGGGGAGAGGGAGTGTGTCGCATCCCTAGCAGTTACACTGCTGCTTGGTCTGTGCAGCAGAGCCCCGTGGCTGCCTCAACTGCCTCAGGGACGCGTCACCATACTGGATACCAGAGCCCATCCGTTCAGGGTCCAGCTCACCTGGCAAGAAGAAATGAGCAGGGATGCAAATTCATACACAAAAGAAATGCACGTTGGTGTCTGTGTCCTTACACTCAGTTCCACACATACTAACAGAGACCAAACCTAAATGATACACAAATAATAATCTCAACACAGAATTTCCATTCAGATCTCTTTCCTGTGGATTGTTTTCTTACCAGACTCTATCTTGTTAAGAATTATGCGGGCACATTTAAGAAACCCCTCCTCCACATTCTCTCCGGTTAAAGCACTCGTCTCCAAAAACATCAATTCTATGGCACAAAAAGTCAGAAGTGAAAAAATGCCAGACACACAGAAAGAATGACATAGAAGAGGTGGTCCCTGATCACATCTATTCCAGCTAACCAAAGTCGTCAGGGGAATAATCTGCTTGATTCAGGGTGCAGCTAATATATATAGGACGGTACATCTCAAAGACTATACATAGCATTTCTGGGCGCACACCATTCTCTTGGGCAAAGCGAGACGCTTCCATGAAGGTGACCTCACGATCCGCGTCCAAATCTTTCTTGTTCCCACATAGGATGATGACAATGTTGGGGCTGGCCAGTGTCCGTGCATCCGTCAGCCAGTTAGTCAGAGCGTTGTAGGTCTCTCGACTGAGGGGCACACAGACCACACAAAATATGAGTCATTTTACAAGAACTGCATTTTGCCATTTTTGGGCAAATGAGACAACTAGACACTTGTTTAGATGATATCTATAGCCACAAAATCGGACCTCTGCTCTTGTGTTCTTGCTTCATCATCAGGAAATAATGACTTGTTATTGTATAAGCAACAGTATGTATGACTCATCTTGCACCATGCATCTCTCTAGCAGGACACTTGTTTTGGTTGATTCACTACTCACCTTGGGAACATAAGCCCATAGCGTGGCGTGAGTAACACGAAAATGTAGTTCCATACGTGGGAATGGCGGCAGCCATTAATATTAAAAGAAGTCCACACACACACACACACACATCCTCGCTTTATTTATTGCCCTACCCTCGCTACCTTCACCCCTACCCGTTCATTTGGTTTCTGCTCAAAGCCCAGCCAATGAAGACTAGATCTTGTCTGGGCTGCTGCCTCCTACATTTTATTACAGCCCTGTCACTCTATATCATACCGTTCCCTCCATCTGCATTACTGTGACAGCACTATGGCATCCCAGAGCGTATAAAATAGAGTGATACAGTCACCCTCTGTTTAAATTACGGGTATAGAAGTGAACAGCCACATGGCTCAATAATTCTTGGTTCTGTTTGAACAGCGAGTACAAATAAAACCCAAAATAATGATATTCAACTCAGCAAAGTGCTATTTAATAAAAATAATAATCTTTATTTATATACTGTAGCACTTTTCTTTTTTCCAAATTCAAAATCTCAAAGGTGCTTTACATGTCTTAAGTTGGTTGTTTGCTAAGAAATTAAAATGCATCCTCATAATCAAGCATCCCCTGATGGTTCACTCTTACCTCGTGATGTCGTAGACGAGAAGAGCCCCAGCTGCGCCGCGGTAGTAGCTACGAGTCACCGACCTATGAGACATCATGAACAGGTGATGTCATTCAATCACCAACAGAATTCCGAGTTGATATCACCCTGCGTAACCAATCATAAGCTTTCACCTGAAGCGCTCCTGCCCTGCAGTGTCCCAGATCTGCAGTTTGACTGTTTTTCCACCAACGTTGACGACCCTGGAGCCAAATTCCACCCCAATGGTGTGATTGGAGTCTTGTTTGACTGGAACATCATACATTCACTCAGAATATATTACATTTTATGCCTCAGCTGTTGAGCTACTAAAACATGTCTTCTTATTTAGTCAGAATCCAACTGAGATCCATTTTCAATGAATACTTTGTGCACACAATATATATCCAGAATCTAGTTTGCCATGATTCATTTTTAGCATTAGGAAAAGAAAACACTAAAAGTAAAAGTAGAGTTTACAATAGTATCAATAGCAAAATGTTTAATTTTTACCAGGCTGTCTCTTTAAAAGGTTATGATCAAATTAAAACCTGAGTGTGAGAATGTGTATTTAAGCAAGCATTAGTAAGCACTTACACTTATTCTCGATAAACTGGTGAAGGAGGCAGGATTTCCCAGTCCCCGCGCTGCCAATCACAAGGAACTTAAACAGGAAATCTGAAACCATGAGAGAGTGATCCCAGAAGATACATAGAAAAAAAGAAAGAAAAAAGAGGAGATGGTGGTGGAAGAAAAAAAAAATATTAAAATCAATAAACAATTGAATATGGACAAAATTGCTAGAAGCCTTTCTTTATTCTACCACCATCCGCTTTCTAACGATCATCCGTTTATCTTCATTGTGTGTGGATTTTTCACTTTCTTCTTCCTGTATAGCCATTTGTGGTAGGTTTTGTACTTTACACAATAATCCCCATGATTCCGGGTTCCCAGAAACTGGCAAGCTTAGAATTTCAAAGCTGTTAGTCATAAAAGCTTTGAGTGACACTTGCATGCAATCTGAGCACTGTTCCAAACAATGCCACTGCATTTCCATGCAAGCTAAAGCAAAAACACTTTTGTAGATGGAACAGTGAGGAGTTTGGCTAAGTGCTTTGGTACACAGAAAAAAAGTAACAAGCTGGCAGTATTGTGGGTGAAGTGGTGCAGGAGCTTCATCATGCAGATTTAAACCCTAGATCCCTATATAACAAGGTCACATCCTACCACAGCTGAAAACACACACACACACACACACACACACACACAAGTGACATCGGCAGATGACATCATCTGAACACAGGGAAGATTCAGTCCGCCAGCGGATGTGGTCAGACGCAGTTTAAATAGACAACATGGCCCAAGATGGATTTGTGTGGACAGTATGGTACTGAGAGGGGACATGACATTTTGTTATAGTCGTTTAGGATCTCAGATCTGATTTTAACACGATTGTGTTTATTCTGATAGGAGGCATCCTCACAGTAGAGACAAAGTGCCTCTTGAAAGATTCGAAGAGTTTTACATGGGGAGCTGGGGCAATTTCACCCTTTATAGGTGCTACTCTGATTTTATTTTCTATCCGGATCAGCAAGATCTTTTTTTATTGTGGTCTGATCATTTTAGTCCTGTTCAAAAGGACATCTCTGCAACTTTACAAGCTAGATATTGCTTCTTGCATTGAAAAAGTTTCTGACAACTGCTACATGCTGCACTTAGTTGCTTTTGTGTGCATATCTACAAAAGAATTTAAAACACTTCAGGCAGCAATCACGAAACAATGGATCCTTTAGAAGAGAGTATTTTAGAACTTGTAGATGCCACAGGTTGCATCACATCATCTCCACATTTACTTTACTGTTGTAAATAAAAAATAAATAAATAATAAAATAGTAACATTCATAAAAAGGGCAAAGGGCATGGTCCCACAAGCTGATTAACTGGGGTATTGTATTAATAACTACAGGTATACACACACTTTATATTCACATAGGACACAGTATCATGATTGTAGTGTTATATAAATTAATTCATGATTCAATAATGTGATCATATCACCATGTGTGATACTAGTGTCCATGTTCATAAGAAAAGTAAACTACTAGAAACTCACTAATCTTAACTTAAGTCACAGCCCTCCGAACGCAAGAGTTATCATGGAGAGAAAACACAAATATTTAAAAACAGAAATCGCTCTGGAAAAAGAATACCACCCGAATAGGGCTCTATTTACAGAAGAATAAAGAAACAAATGTTTTTATGAAGGATGGGAAATTTTAGATACGCAAAATTCTGATGGGAATGTGCAACTTTGTGGATTTTATTACAGCTGCTTTGTCTTCTCAATTTTGAACCAAGGGCTACACAATATGGACAAAAATGGCATATTATAATTATATTGCTACGGTGATGTACTTTGTCTCACATTCAGATATTGACTTGCATTAATATGACCAAAATTAACTGTATATATGGATCAAGGCAATGCCATGACTTACCAAAACACCCACAGAAAATTATTTGGAACCTCTGAGATTAGTCAGAGTGCTCACAAAACACAACAGAAAAATTGTGGTGTGTTAGAGAGCTCAACAGGCTTCTGCGATATCATTATTTGAAAGGCCAATATTGAGATAACGATTACAAAACCATATACTGTGCCTCCCTATTCCAGACCTTGTTGACTGAAATAAAGGTCAATTGACACGGATTCCATATTTCTTCAGCTATTATTTCCCTGCTTTCTCTCGACTGCTTTATTTTTATATTATTACACAGACGCTGTCATATGCTGCATTGTTGTTAACTGTACAGCTGATATTCATAAATAAAAAAGACTGTTTACCCCAAATTTATGATATTAAATAATTTTTGCTTGAGGTTGAATTCTTTTAACCTCTAAAATCAAATAGCATGATCACCACATTATTGTTTCAGAATTGCAGCGCCTTTAAGAAAATACCTAGAAATGCTTTCAAAACATAAAACTTGCTTGGGTAATTACACATAATGCAATATATAACACATTATCTCACTTTATGGGAACTTTGCTTTTACTTAACTTTGATTAAGCTCTGCTAAATCTTTTATTCCTCCATTAAAGTCAATAAAGGAACATTACTCGAAATGATCCTGTCTATAAAAATAAAAAAGCACTCTGCTTATGCTATGTTTATTGTGTGCATGTGTACTCTGACAACATAACCTTAAGCTCTCCTTCATGGAAAATTATATTGAGCTAAATATGCCCTGCTCCATTTGAAACGCTCCTTCTCACCATCCAGTGTTAAACGAGAGATCACTCAGGTTTCTTACAACCGAGTCTGAATATATATTGCGCAAACTGAAAGCTGGAAACAAAAAAAAAAAATTACTGATTTTCTTGCTGATTACTCAAGAAACAGGAATATTTACAGAGTGTGCCACTTCTCTTTATCTATTATTTCAGAAGAGGGGAAATTTATTTAAATACAACACCCATGAGGTTATCAAATCTAATGTGAAAAAAATAAAATAAATAAAAACCTGACTAGGTGTCCATTAACAACAGCCCTAATAACTGTACCACAAACATGGATACTGCACTTTACCATGACAAATCTAATTCATCTTCATCCAGTGTTTTCCCTTAATTTAGGCTGACTGCTTAAAATATCTTAATGTCAACTCAACCACGCAGCAGAGTATTTGCACAGCTGGTGTGCATCCAAAGGGGATTTCCATTCTTTAACTTGAGAAAAGCACCAAGGTGACAGTGGTCCATCAGGCCTACATGACCAGCCTATCACCATTCACCACAGGAAATGGGAGCGGGGCAACTTTCTGTAAAACAACTTTTAATCCTTTAATGAAGCCATCCTCTTTGCCATAACTAAAATGAGCTAACCTAGTAATCAAACACAGAAGAAGAGTAATAAAGTCCAAAGTTCACAAGTCAACTTGTTTAGGAAAGTCACGACACAGCCGAAATAACAGAATGTGTTTTGAGATGCCAGCCACAGCAATATTACACATATTGCAAAGCCATGGAAGCTACACATACTTCATGCTAAGGAGATCAATAGGACATTTAAAGTGCATTTGGAAGAAGTACACCATTCACTATGGGCACTCGATTTCAGCAAGGGAGGAAGGGGATGGGGCTTTGTGAAAGCTGAAATGGATACCTACATGAATATTTCATTATACTACAGTACACACACATGAAGCAATAAAACAGAAGAGTTGTACGGACAGAAAAGCAACCACATGTGTGACCATGTGTAGATTTAAGGGCATTTAATGGGACATTACTAAATTAAACGCAACCATAATATGTATTAAGTTACATCTGCAGCAGGTCGTTGAAATAAGGTAATGATGGGATTGATATATTTTACGTTAAAACACGATCGATTGCCTCAACCCTTTTGCTGGAGGACTACCTTCCTACAGAATTCAGTCCCAGCCCTAATCTAAATGAGCTGAGCCGCCTAATAAAGTAGCCTGATTATCTGGAGGAGTGTCGGCTCAGGGCTGGAACTGAATTCTGTAACAAATACACAGGAACAGGTTTTGTGATCACTTATCAAGACCAAATCAGGGCTACACGAAGCTACAATAACTGCGATCTTACATTAAAGATGATTCATGTACCACAGAAACTCAGTGAAAAGGGGGTTAATGAGCATGCCTCAATTGGCATGATCACATACATGTGTGTGTATATAACACTGTACAGACACATATGTGCATATATATATACACACACACACACACACTCGCATTCACACACACACACACAAACACACACACACACACACACACAGAAAACATACCAAGCCCTCTAAAACCAAAATCCCTGAACACAATGATCATGACC
>JAOUQW010000047.1:15037050-15065854 GCA_028565825.1 Olivaichthys viedmensis | reverse complement strand
GCCTGTGAAATTACAGGTTTGATGGAGTCTGTAAACATCTGCACTGCAGATATTTGTAGTTCATTATGTTTTAGCTCAAGGCAAGAACACTATATAACTTGTTGAAATTTTTAACAGCCAGACAGAAAAAAGAGTTTATTCACCTGCGCCTCTGTGTGCATGGGCCATGGAAACCACCATGGAAAGGTGCCAATGAATGAAACACAGATCCATGGTGTTCCGTGCTTTTTTTTCCACTGTACTCATATGGAAAACTTTGCACACATCATCTAATCCTATTGTTGTAAAAAAAAATTTATAAAATAAAAAAAACACTGCACAGCTGAATGGTGATGAGTGAGACTGATTCACCTAGAGTGATGTAAACTAGATAAGATCGGCAGTTAAAGAAGGTTTTTCCAGTGGTGAGCAATCAATTAAAACAAGTTATGGGTGTTCCGTTTGAAAAAATTAAAAACAGGAGTTCCTTACCAAATTCTGATTCGTGTTGTTTTATCTTTGAGATGTGACCAAAAGTAATGAAGGCAATACTACAGGTGTGACACTTTCAGGCATGATTACATGGGATTCCAAATTAACTAGCTGTTGAGGGTCATTACAGATCATCTGGAGTGTCAACTGACCAATCCCAAGCCCTGCCCATGCTTGGTTACTGTTGCTATCTAGATCAAGTTTCTGAAAAATGGAGGCTGGAGTCATCAAGTGAAGCCAGCTATGGCCAGAAATAATACTGTAGATCAGTTTTAGGAATCAGCAAATGTTGCAAGTAAAATGTGACAGCAAAGCCTTTGGTGGAAGAATACATAGATAACATAAAATTACTTATGCTGCTGCACTCTGTGCAAAAGTGAAAAACTCTATCATTTGACAACCAAGACTGATACAGTTCCTGCATAGTTAATGTGGTCAAAACAGTATTAGTCTAAGCTGAATAACGAACATACC
This sequence comes from Olivaichthys viedmensis, assembly GCA_028565825.1. Taxonomy (NCBI): domain Eukaryota; kingdom Metazoa; phylum Chordata; class Actinopteri; order Siluriformes; family Diplomystidae; genus Olivaichthys; species Olivaichthys viedmensis. Next base: position 15,064,909 of record JAOUQW010000047.1, on the reverse strand, counting down.
ATCAGCTTTAAGTGAACACCCTTTTCAAGTGACCTCAAAATAATAATGAGAATTGGCCTAACTGGAATGATATCTAATGGTTTTAATGGTTTCCGCTTGTTCTTCATGGAGTTACAGATCCAGGATATACAATATTCATTTGGAATTAATTGTATCGTTGCATCTTAACAGAATATTGGCCAGTTCTATCTAAATAAGCATGAATGATATATATCAGTGCTTTACTGTTTTCATGCTGCCTGAAATGCAGACTCATTACAGAGGCCAATATCATAGAAATTCATTAGGTCCATTGAATCATCATTAAACTACAACCTATTACTACAAGGTCACCATCAAGGATCACCAGACTCCTGACCTTTAAATGCTGAAAACCATCAAACGTGTCTAGGATTTGTCACCGGTTTCTGGTTGAACCATTAATTGTCTTTCACTTGTGGTATAAACCCATATGACAAAACAAAGCAAAATCTTATTACAAACCAACAGAACTTGTAATGGTATCCAATATTTATTCAGCATGGAGCACTTTAGCTACATTTGGGTTGTTACTGTTTTACAAAAGTATTTTTTATACACACTGCTTATTATTTAGTTAAACCCAGCTCATATAACCAACAAAACAGTAAATTAAATGCCTTTGGGCAGACATAGGTTACGTGTCTGTTCAGATGATGGTAAGGTCTACCACAAAGATTAATCCAAAGCTAACATTTTTTTTTTATTCGTTTTTGGCTTCATCTGTGTTTGGATCTTTCAACACTGGGCTGCTGGGTGGGCTGTCACATATTAAACACCCCTAACAGGCCATAGACTGTGCATCTGAGAAACCTGTGTCACCTGTTCAGAGTTGTAAATAACTGCTAAAAGCCTTGCTGTTTTTCCACACTTTTTAGCATCATTCAGTTATATGAAGAATAACACACGCTTTACTATTCACATAAACTCCACCCTAGCTATATAACTGACGAGACTGAACAAGCAATTGGGGACTGGAGGGGCAGGTAAGTTCAACATCAATATACACACGGTGAGTATGAAACAGTATTTGTGTTCCATGGGCCCGATCCCCTTGGGTCACTCTCTCAGTCCATGTATTAGCTTTAATGTCTTTATAAACATACCTATACCTCATAAATAGGTATACAGGCTCTTTCCTCTTTGAGCCACAAACCATGACCCAATTAAATAAACTACAGTGTTTAGGGAGGGAAACCAGCAGTTGGCCTCTCTCTCAAAACCACTGCTGCACGTTTCCCATGCGTATGGAGCAACCTCTGACCTTTGGCCTCCAAAATGGTTAGGTTAAGCAGGACCACCCGGGCTGGGTTAGGCAGGGGCACCTCAGGGGAGTCACTCCAATCTGGGGACAGAGGGCTTCTCGATCAGGCAGTGAACTGAATATGGCTGTGGCACGGGGGATGGTGGATATTTTGAGTGTATATGGGATCTGTCTGCTTTCACTGGGTACTTAATCTCTGGAAGGTTCATGAAGTGCTACAGGCAGCACCGTCAGTTCCTAAATAGGGACATCTGGTCTTGCAGTCTCTCACAGAGCAGGAAGGTTTACATTGGGAACTTATGATGTTCAGTGTGCCAGACTGTAACAGAGGATGAACTGAGTTTAACAAGAATGGGACAATAATGAGGTGCTGAAGCAGCTGATTTGGAACAAATGTATTCTTAAGGGATGAAATGTATTCTTTTGATGAAAGTATACCTGGCATACCAAATGCTATTATACATGTTGTAATCTTTTTTGTATAAAGGTTAAATAAGGCATTCCACGTCTTGAATAGCGACGGGTGAATTATGCATTGTGCTTTGTGTACAGTACATTGTACACATTAACAGTTAAACATCTTGGAGATTGTTGAAATATAGCTCTGGTATCATCACCATTTCATCTATTAACCTGTGCGATGTTCACATACTGCACAATGTGGTGACTAATCCATGAGCCCACATTTTGCCATTATTTCCATTGTCAAGTGACCCGTACCATAATTAAGTACCCGTGCTGAATCGGTTATCCTTCTTGCCCAGGAACCAAGTGTACTGAACAGGGACATATGGGTGCAGCTGGAAAAAGTGCAGACCATTGATTGGTCAAACACAATCGTTACACAATCGTCACTCAAGTCACACAAACTCCTTTTTTTCTGGATTTTTTGATAATTCCTTCTCCTTCATCCCATGACAGCTACCATCGGGGAGGACGAAGGCCAACACATGTTTCCTCCGAGACATGTGCAGCTCTGCCACTGCATCTTCGAACACACTTAGAGTGCTAACCGCCTTTCTCCATGTAAATGAGTGTCACTCTATTCAACAGGGGAAAGAGCAATGCCATCCTTCCCACCCAGAGAGCAGGGCCAATTACGCTTTATTGGACTCCCGGCCATGGATGGCTATGGCATCGTAACGGATTCGAACTACCGCCATTTAAAAAAAACAACAACACTAGGGCTGCATCCCAAATCACATGCTACATCTATCCCTGCTAAATGATATGTCACAATTTGTTCCTTTATATAGTGCCACACTATTTAGAATGGTAGTATGCAGTTTGGGACATCACTTTTCCATACAGCACAGCAATCTTCAGTAATGGTGTCTTATAAGGTTCCCATCAAGTACAAATGCTTCACATAAAACCAAAACAGTGTTAACTGTTTACAATGTCACCAACTTCCAGAGAACTCCTTCTACTTTTATGAGTACCATTATGTGATGGGAAACAGACACAGGTTCTTGACCAGGGTACAGATAGTTTTGAATTCGAAGTAGTAACCATACCATTCAGTACTGCACTGTCTGGTAGAACAGCACTATAAAAGAGCTTATTACATATAGTTTGAGGATAGGGAGCTGTATGTGAAAGTTGAAACAGGCGTCCTGCTGTAAATCTTAGTTTTATCACCTGCCATGCGATGCTCTTACAGCCATCTCACAGCATAGTTAGTATCCCCATAAAGCTTGTCCCACAGCGCCAGTCAGTTAACCCGCATTACCCAGTTCTTCCGCCACAGCCGAGAAAGTTGACCTTTTTTATGACTGTTCAGAGCCAGACTGGCCTTTTAAGTTAATAAGAAAGAAACAGCAACTGTTCACATTCACAAACCATATCAAAGCTTTAATCAGTCAAATCAAATCAGCATGTGCTACACACTGAGGGAGACATTTAATTGTAGGTGTTCCACATGAACAATGGTGGACGGTTTGGTGGTGACAGATGTTTGTGGCAACATCAGATGTTGAGATGCATGGGAAGCTGACGACAGGATGCAGGAATGTGCCGGCAGGTAGCGGAGAGGCCCAGGAAACAGCGCGACATGGAAATATCTGCGTCCTGAAACAATGGAGGCCGTGTGTGGGTGAGGAAGGAAAACCCTCAAGGGAGACGGACAGAGACAAACTAACCCAGCCCCACTTACCTGCTTAATACCACACTCACAAGAGCAGCACACACAGACACACACACACACACACACACACACACAGAGAATGTTTGAGAGAGAGAGAGACTTCAATGTATACCATTCATGAATGTGTGAATATGCATGTGTGTGTGTGTGTGTGTGTGTGTGCTTGCAAAGGAGAGTTTATTAAACAATATCTATATGAGATGAAAAAGTCAATTACAACCTCAAACACTTTTCAGATTATCTACAGAGGTTTCTCTTATCCTGAAGCTGCAAAGAGTAACTTTATTTCCTGTGTTTAATTATGTGGTAAAATGAGATTGCTTTGTTTATGAGATACTAGAAAGAAAAGGAAGATATCAACCTTCTTATTCTTTTAACGAATGAAAAACACTACAGACAAATATGAAGTGGTGCAAAATATACCCTTACTGAAAAAAAGTTTTTAAAAAATTCAAGTAAACTACAAATGTATCCAAGTTTACTACAAGTATACTTTACACTGTGCTAAGCATACTTAAGTTTACTTTTGATATACATGTACTTGCATGTCTAAGTATAGAGAAGTACATTAGCTGCCGAGTAACCTATTAGTTTACTTTTAGATCTACTAGTAATAATACAATTCTAAAACTTATTTCTGTGAATCCTAAATACTCATTTCCACATTCAATTATTTATTAGGTTTTTATGTGAACAAGTTTTAATGCAGCATAGAATATGCTCAGATTACATTTTTATCAAGCAAACTAATCAGTGAACAAAAGTCAGTGTTTTAAAACCAAATCCTGAGTGGTGTAGCGGTAAAGGGTTTGGCCTGTTTTGTAGGGAGATCACCAAGAATGGCCTTTCACGCTCAGTTCACATGTCTTGGAGAAAGCACCCTCACCCTTCCAGATTGGTAGCCTTTGTGCGATAGGGATAGAGCTAGCTAGATTTTACTTGCTGATTTACTTTCGATAAAGTACAAACATAAGTATATGGCTAGTGTACTAATAATAAGTATTCTTCAGAGTAAACTAAAAACTGTAATGAGTTTTCTTACAAGTGGCTCAGTGGTTAGGGCACTGGGCTACTGATCAGAAGGTCATGGGTTCGAGCCTCAGCACCACCAAGCTTCCACTGTTGGGCCCTTAACCCTCCGTGCTCCAGGGGCGCTGTATCATGGCTGACCCTGCGCTCTTACCCCAGCTTACCGATATGCGAAGAATCAATTTCACTGTACTGTACTTGTATATGTATGTGTGACAATAAAGGAGCATTATATTCTAAGTATACATTTAGTCCAAAGAAAGTATAGATCTAGTACACGGATAGTATATAAAGTAGTAAACTTTAGTGTACCATGATATATCTACTTAATGCCCCTTATAATACATTTTATAAATGTACTAAAGTATACTGTAATATTTTGAAAAGGGTAGCTTACATCTTTGACTGGGTTTGGAAGGTACTTCTGGTCCTATCCGTTGTGATTTGATTGGATTGCAAAAAGTGGGCATTTCAAAATGAACATGGTGTAGTTTTTGATCGATGATAGCTGGACGTGGGAGCAGAGGGAGGTGAAATATGGCATATTATTTTTCCACACCTGAGTGTGCATGGTGATGTAGTCAAAAATGAGAAGACATTTAGTGGCATCTTTTAAGTGATTAAATCTGATGAATTGGGCACAATACGACCTTGAACTAACAAGGTAAAAAAAGGTCAGTTTTGATTTCATGCTGTCTTAAAATCCCAGTCAACAGCTTACACTCCCACCATCACAACTACCCTTATGCACTCTATTGCAGTTCTTACTGCTGGTGATGTTTTCCGTTTTTCAAATCCTAAGCTTAACTATAAAGCGAACTGTTAAATCTGGGCTCAAATTAGCAGAACAATTCACTTTCTGTGAACACTTAGGGGTCAAGAGTGTGTGTGAACTAGCAGGGAGCAAGAGACAGCAGGGGTTTAGGAGGCTTTACTGTTAGGGGACAGCAGCATGTTATCAGTCAGTCTCTAATGGTGTGTGTCTAACACAGCAGATGGGCCCGGTGTAACACGAGAACGGTACTGGCTTACTCCCGCATCAACACCTGCACCACTGACCTCTGGGCTGTTTAGTTCAGTCAGTAGGAGAATCACAGATGTTGCAAATGTTCATGAAGTTTATTTAAAGATGATGTAGGTATATACACAGCTCTGAGTTTATGTTGGGTGATAAATAGCAATGTAACATTTTAGGAGTGCATTGTTGTGTCTTATCAAAAACAGTAACCGATATGTAGTTAATTGTATTGGTCACCTGAGACCAACATGCTAATGCAATAATTGAGCATGGTAATGATGACCTTCAAGTCAAAACATTATGATAAATGTTACTGCACAGCAGCTGCCAATATGACAAAGCTTCACCCACTTGCAGAATATATATTTGACTTGACTTGGGTGACTTGACTTAAAGTGCATTTCCTTTCTCAAAAAAATGAGATAATCCCATCACCCAGCCGTTCCACATTCTTTAACTGAGAGAGATGCAGTTTGTTTCCTGTGAAACTAAAGATCAGGCTAACTTGCTAACCCCAGTTTGTTAATGAGGACCAAACAAACTGTTTTGTAAAATTACAATTATAGGGAAAAAAAACGATAGTTCGTCCTGCTGCCTGGTGCATTGCTCACTCTTTCACTTCGTTTACAGATCAGTTTTCATCTACCATGATTCTGGATAATGTACAAAGTGCTGAGACAGGGTTTTGACTTTGACTTTTGGCTCTGGTAGGCTACACCACAGGAAATAAGAGTGTCTTATTCCAAAGCATGAAGACTGCAGGTGTATTTTAGTCTGGCTGGTTCTGTGATGATATAGTCTGTCTGCAACTTACGCAATTTCAAGGCCTTAATGTTGGTCTCAAGGCGATAAAGTGAAACTGACCATGCTCATGAACTATTCAGAAACACTGATGTCACTGTTCACTTTAAATGCAAATGTTTGTTCTCGGTATCTCAAATATAACAGTCCCAGACACCAACTCAATTAAGCATGAATGGGTACAAAAGAGTTCTTTGTGACTCTACTATCCATAGACAGAGGTGTGTATTGGGATGCATAAAATGGACTGTCACCCCTTATCACAGCAACCCAAACACCACAATCGAAACTGTGCTGAACTGCAAAGGGTTTCCCATGAATAGTGTTGAAGTTCATGGCCACCTCTTTCAGTACAAACCAGATTAGACTGTGCTCTCAGCAACTCATTCTACTCAAGCGGTAAATTAATGTTCCACTGAGGCACGTTCCAGTCCATCAGCTAAAGAAGAGCACAGAATGGAAATTGCTGGTGTGTCTCCTTTACCCTTCCTTTCACCTCTATTGCCTGTTCTTCCATTATGTAAGCACTTTACATGGGACCATCACCACTTTCTGCGAAAGAGATATATGTCACAAGTCCCTGACGGATTGAGTTTTCACAGCATGTATCTGTTTCCACAATCAGTCATTTTTGAACTCACCCCCTCAAACCCCCCAATCTCAATCTCGGGAAAGTGTCCCAGAAAAATGAGAGCGTCTGTCAGCAGGCTCTGGATCACTGAATGATATCACTCCTCAGTCGGCAGTTGAACAAGGCGGGGTAAAGGAACATCTGCTTTTCTCTGGGCTTCATTCGTTGACACAATTGTGGGCCTGTTAGAGGCAGTCAAGGACTTTGAGATGCCTTGCAATAAACATGGGAACTGTTGTTGTAGATTGCACAGCTGGAAGCATTGACAAGAGAACTGGCTAGATATGGGAAAGCTATAGATAATGAAAGCAATTCATAGCTGATAGAGCCCAAGTTTGTATTTTAAATCGAACATGTTTGGGTGTCAAGCGCAAAGGTGAAGTTTGAAATATTTTCTAGAGGGTTTCTAGATCTAATACAATTATATAATTTAAACTGATTCAGAATATTGCCATGCAATGGATCTCACTAGTTCCATCATTACAAGCTTCACTTTTTTCCAGCCTCTTTTCCTTAAAGTACCTCTGAACTCAAAGACGTATTTAAAATGGTTAAATACTCTTGGATGGTTTGAGGTAAATCTGTTAACATAGCGCTAAATTCAGATTTTAAAACTGAGATTTTCACAGATACTGAAATCCCACTTGTGTCCACCTGTGATAATTGCGAGCTAGTTTACTAGAAGCTAAATTAACATTTTTTCCATGTAGAAGATTTTTAACGAAGGACAACTCACAAACTTTCTGAATCTAAATTAACTGTTTTTCTCCTTGTAATCTCCTTGCTTGTCTGCCACGTACTAATCACATGAACAGCTCATGCATTATGTTTAACGAGCTCGCAGTTAAAGCTGCACATGCATGGGCTCTATCTTCAGTCCAGTGTGCTGGGTATCTTCCCAACATCCATTTAAAACCGAGACTTTCTCAATACTTCTGTAAAAGCCTGATTTGGGGAGCGGGATGTTTCAGCTTAGTTAGTAATGTCACGAAATAAGCTCCACAAAATGTGTAAAGATTTTCTTAGGCCATTTTTATTCGTTTCTTGGGTATAAGAAAAAAAAACCCCATATTAAACAATTTATTATTCTACATAGATTATTTTAGTGGTTTAAAACCACATGTTCAGGAGTACTTTAAAAGGGAACTCACAAGAGGCATACTTAGTTTCCACAGAGGGGTGGGGTTGACTGGATTGGGTGAGAGGGGAAGGCTTGTCAGTGTTTTCATTGGAATTGCGATTTTCCTCACTGGCAGCAGAGGGCTCTAAAAATGACAAACTGCTTCTTTAAAGTTCACAGAAGCACATGCAGACACTATACACTGATGGCTTATTTATGGAAATTACCTCTTTCTAACAGGAATAGGGTAAGACAAGAGATCTATTTAGGCTGCACCCAAACATTACTTTGGGTCAAGAGCAAACAGGTTAATGATGTGAATGTCAACATGATGATGAAGGTTACTTTGTATAAACAGTATCCACAAAAGGCTATAGACATTTCTGTCAAGAAAACAGAGAACAAGAATGCCTAAGAGGTACACTTTATATGTCTCTTTTCCCTTCTTATTCCTACTGTACCAAAAAGGTAAAAACTATTTGCCTGGATGTCTGGATATTTAAACTTGAGGTACAATGTGAGGTCATGCTTGTTTATCATACAGTGACGGGGTATTTCTGTGTCAAGAATTTGTCTGGCCATGAGGGTCGTCTGTACAGGATATTACTTCTGCCTGTAAACAAGGGATTTTTTCGTCTCACAATAATAGCTGCTGCTACACTTATAGAGTGTTTGTGTTCATAAGCACTTGTATGTGGGACTGTATTGTATGTCTGTGTGGGTGTGGACAGTACAGGTATATGTCCATGTGTGCGTGCATGCACATACATGATTGTCTGTACGTCTGTGTCGGCACAACTTATTTGAGCTGATTATGCAACAGTGTAGGGTGAGGTTGTGGGTGCTGCTCTCTCCTTGCTCTGACATGTTGGACGGAGGAGGCTTTTGTTGTTGGCGCCCTCCCGCTCCTCTGCCATCAATGGGCTCCATTGATACTTACAGAGGGACACTGTGTCCCTGATCGCTGCCGTCCTCCCACTGTCTCCAAGTAGCCTTCGCTTGACCAATCCTGAAGTACTCCCTCAAGTTTTCTTCGGAGCTGACGTCAGGGTGTGTAAGGACGGCACTGAATCTGAGGTCACATCACCTACTTTCGGGATATTTGCATCCACATTTGCATCCAGCATCCAAATTTACGTGCATGAGCTCAATAATAAGACCAAGGTCTCATATGACCAAGCTGTAACCTTAGCATACCCTTTAAAGGTTCAAAAGAAACTACATGACTAAATACACTGCTGTACATGACAAAACTCCTTATTATAGAACAACTAAGACTGTGCATGAGGTCACCATAATGAGAAACAACACCTCATCACAGGGAATTGAGGGGCATCACTAATAACCTGGGGTCATATGATACATGAACTAGTCTACATGTAATCCATTTTAGTCTATTGAACCAAGATGCCCTTTATAGAAACTGCATTAGATCAGCTGTTTGGGACATGAATATGACCATGTCAACAAACTGAACAAGGCAGTTGTCTCTAAATATAGGCTGCTGAAGTGCAGCAAGTCCTACACATAGTTACTAGGTAGAATTTCACAATATATCTATATATCTATGACACAAAAGAAAGACATGTCTTCCAAAATAAACCGATGAAAGAAACACAACGAGTTGATTCATAACTCCCTCTGTTCCCAGAAGTTTTCATCAGAGATCATAGATTTATCTCCGCTGAAGTCTTCATGATCTGAATATAATAATACAATAACAATGGATTGTGTTACATAATAACGAATATAATAATGAAATGTATTGCACAACAGTTCATTTATCTAATATGCACCCAGGCCTTCAATCTTTCAACACTTAGGGATGTGGCAGTGAAAATGATCTTAAGCCACTAAAAGGGCTGAAAGTTATTACTTAAACCACCAAAGAGAAGAAAGAGAGGAACTTCTTGCAAACTATAATTACAGTCATATAACGGTAAAGCAATGAAGCAAATAGAAATACAGCTGATGGAGCAATTGGAGATGTTGACTTGGGTTACAGATCAAGAGAGAGAGAGAGAGATAGCCAGAGAGATAAAGAGAAAGAAGAGGATGTCAACAGAAAAAAAAACTGGAAGGCTGAGCTTGTGCTTTTGGAAAACTCCATGAGCCTTGTAAAGAAAGTCTAATGGCCGTGCACGGACAGCTGGGTATCTCAGCGCCATCAAATAATAGAAAACAGCCACAAAAAAACCCGCAGAAACTTGGCATACTGAAATGTGAAAAGTTCAACTTGTTTGCCAAGTCCTCTGATCTTCATTAGTGCACTTTACAAAACATCCAACAACATAGGGTGATGAGTTGATGAGGTAGGTCCAGGGTAATTGCGTGCGTTTGACGTCAGGAGGGTGAACGGACACACACAGAGCACATTATCTGACAGAAGACTCATTTGTTTGCCAGTGAGCCTCTTTACACAGCTATGGTCCACATGTGAAAGGCCAAGGTCACCATACATACTCACATAAGGAAGTTCCCCACTAATGAAGCTAATTATGTGATGGGGTAAAAGGGAGAGTATGATATCCTTATCTGCTTGTTTAACCAGCTGTTAAGCTACTGTTTTCTATCCATGTTTTGTGTATTTTCATTTCCTTCTCTAACACTGACAATTAGTAATTATCATATTACTAATTTACTTGCTCATAGAGCAGTACAACCCATACAGGCATGAACAAGATGTGAACAGATCAACACACCCCATCATCATCTATTTAACATTTAACAGCCTTTGCCTTTGAGCAAGGGGCAAATTATAATTTCTAGCATTAGAGTCACTGCCTTTTACTCGTGTCTTAACAGCACTAATTGAATTATGCCTTTAAGTTATCCTAACAGTTGGTTGTTATATCTCACCCGACCTTCATTTCCAGTCACAGTAGGACTTGGAAAAATCAGAGCCATTCCATTTGAAGAAGTATAGCAGGTTTTAAATATAATTAAGTAAATTGCAGGATTTACCCCCTGCTTCTTTTGCTAATCAGTATTAGGCTTTCCTCAGTTCATCAGGGAAACTATATAGACTCATTCTAGATTCATTGGGGATGATATCTTGGACTTATTCTTGGACTCACGAATGGGCAAAAATATACCAAGATGTATTTTGATACATAATACACAATACCCCAGATGTAAATGTACCATAATAAACTGACACACAAAATACTGCCTTTGAAAAATGTATTAAAATAAAATAGAGTATTTTGTAGATTGAAAATACAGAAATACTTTTTGTAAGGGGGGAATTGGGAACAGTACTGCCACTATAGTTGATAAAAGTAATGTTAGTGTCCTGGTAGATGATAGCTAACGTTAAAGCTAGATATCCTTCAAAAACCACACAGGTGATCGGCACTAAATTGTGAAGGAACAATCAATTAAACGATCTCTTTGGTTTCAAAAGTATTACTGTGTCACAAATGTTAACTTCCTGTTAAGTTTTTCTCCTGTGTTTTGGCAAAAGAGCTTAACATAGCTATAAGATCATACTTTTGCCTGCTAGCTAGCATCCAGCTCAACAGTTAGCAAAACGTATGATGAATAATAAAGGCCATTACAGATCATGTAAAATCTTTCAAACCCTTATCAAACATCCAGTAGTAACAGCCCTGTTTTATGTAACTTTCTGGCTAGAAAATAATTAGTCAACACATTGCTACATCTCCATTTCCTCCATGACGAGTCAGTCAGGTGTTTGGAAGCTGCTGTGCTGTTTATGAACTGTTCACAATAAGAAGGTGCTAGCTTTTGCTAAATCTTTGGTGCTGCAGAGAATTTCTAGCCATAGAGCTGCTTTGGAGCAAGTGTCTGCTCTAAAATCCACCAGAATCACATGAGCATCAGTTTCCATGATGTCACCATGCAAAGTCTTTTCTGTATTTTGATACAAATTACATACCATTTTTTTTACAACCATCAAATACAAATAGCAAAATAGTATTTTGTATTTCAAATACATATTTCAAATACGTGTATCAGTAATACTGCCCATCCCTGTGGAGAATATACTTAACCTGGCTACAGAATAATCTACAGATTGTCTTCTCAGTCACATGAAGTTCTTTCCTGCTTTCTAAATTTAAACACAAGTGAAACCCAGCATAGGGAAAGTTCAATGTTCTTCTATTGTAAATGGTTGTGTGGCCCATAGGAATCTCTCCCCACCTCTCTCTCTCTCACTCTGCACTTCTTATCCTTCTGTGAGGTTGTGCCTGACCTACGTGACCCACACTAATCATTGTTCTCTAGAAAAGGAGTGATGGGGGATAATCTTACAAAAGAGATCAACCCGGAGCTTTGGCTTAGTTGCACTGAGAATAACTACAACACAAAAGAAAAAGAAAATATGCTTAAGGGCCTCTATGTGGGTCTTTTCTCATGTCCATCATGAAGGTAGGAAGTGATTCAAGGACTCACCCAATTCATCCTCAGAATAAAAAATAAAAAAGTACATCGGAAATTCAGGCTCTGACAATATACAAACATCAGTAGCATCAAACACAATGCAGCTCTACTAATGCTTTTGAATCTTTGTTTCTGTGACTATATTGAAGCCTTGGCCCACAGTTAAACAAGAGAGCAACAAAAGGCAAATGGAAGATATGGATTTACATTGGCCACATAATCGGAGAACAAGGGGACAAGAGAATTATTTACGAAGTACTTCTTTGGCAATGACTAGCAGCATTCAGAGCCTGAAACTAAAACGTGGGAGGATTACGAAGAGGGGGAGTTTGGGACAAAGGCACGGGAGAAAAAACATACTTCATTTATACAATGGAGCTACAGCATTGCACAAGCAACCACTGAATCACATAATGCTCATATACAATCAGCAAACCAGCACATACAGTATTTACTAAGAAACTTACTGGCAAACTGACAGGGTTGTAATGTTATAAAGCACACACAGTTCTAACACACTATGAACATGAATGAGATGAGATTAGCTTCTTTAAACATTATTCAGCCAATCATAAGCCAAATGGTAGATAAAGATGTAGATATTTCCATTTTTTCTTTCCTACAGTGAGGTCACTGAAAGGGAAACTTGCTTCAACGAGATACGTGACAAATGAACCACAAGAGAAAAACTTCCTCAAATCCATTTTTGGTCATTGAGAAATTCAAATGCTTAAATTCAAAAAGTTCTAAAATATTCTAAAAAATTTGTTACGGCTCACTACTTAAAAGACAGGAATTTTTTTTTAATTAAAGACTTTAAATCATTGTATGGTCTATACAAAGATTTAAAGTCTTTAATAATTTTTCATTTTCACAGCTGGTAGCTTATCTCTGACTAACTAGCACACATGTGCAACACATATCCCTGGAGGCATGCTATGAAAATGTTGCTTTTACCCTGTGCAGCTTTTCTTTTAAATAAAGAGCCCGAACAATTGCCCCTTAAATGTAAACAGACTCTCTAGTTTTCCCTAACTACCCCCTTTTCCTTTCAATCGTGTCCCAATGGGTTGAAGCAGACATGAGGTCTGGACTGCGTCTCCAGCCACAGACACACTACCGGAGAGGGAGCATCCTGTCTGGGGGGAGTGTAGAGGTTTGTCCTTGGGAGGTGCAGCACAGAGGTCAGGGGTCAGCGGTTCTCTCCTCAAGTTTCAAAGGCGCTTGAATGGAGCAGTGCAGTGGGGTCAGTTAGCGCCAACCCCTACTGAGGCATGCTGCTTCTTAGCCTGACAATGCACACAGCCAACTAATGCCTTCCACTCTTATAATGGGCTATAAGTGGAAACGATTAGCTTGCTCGTTTGGTGGCATTTCAGACCTCATCGTAGAGTCTTGTGGTGAAGACTTTGTACACGCGCACACACAAAAGCAGAAAGCATAATTTGGTTTAACAGCAATAGGAGGAGCTTGCCGCCCTTTCATCAATCAGTCAGCACATTTCACCTGCACATTTGACCTGTATAAGCAAACAAGGCCTCTATGTGAGTTTACCACAGCGCACCCCACAAACCGAGCCACTGGCTATGGAAGCCACCTTCCTCAAAGAGCCATGGATCTGTTAGTTCAGGAATCAAAGAGTAGAGGAGAGAAGAAAAGGACATTGTTGAAGCTTTGTATGGTGGATAATTCCAAAAGGTTGAGTGGAGAGGGTACGTTGAGGCCAGAGGAAGGGTGAATTAGGCTAAAGGTGAAAGGATTGAATGGTCATGATGTTAAAAGAAGAAAATGGACAAATTCAGGCATGCTTCACAGTCTATATCTGAATGTGTAAAGGGATATCATACTCTCACATCACAGAAACCGTTTTGCAAGTTTCACGTTTTGCGCATGTCGTTGCGCAGGCATGGATAGTTTATTCAGTAAAGAATAAAGTTTATTAAGCTGTATCATGTTGTAAGGGAATCAGACAGTTCAGGATCCTGCTGTATTGCACACATGGCTTTACCGGTGTTATCTTAGGGCCTTTTCACACTTGGCATGAATACTCTGGGCTTGTTAGGTGGAGGGCTTCTTTATTTTTTATGACTGTTTCTATGGTAGCGGTGATCTCTACATACGTGTACTACATAGGGCATGACAAAATGGCTTCTACCTCCTATTTAGTGCACTGTATGGTCAATAGGAAGCCATTTAAGATTTACTCTATGGCTAGTTTTGCTAGCTATAGAGCGAGATTGTTCCCCTAAAGTTGAGTTATTCGAGATTTTATGATTTATTTTCTATCACAGTTCACATATATTCATCTAGGCAGGGGTCTAACATGAAGCAAAAGATATAATAGCTAATTTATTAGCCAATGTGCCTTAAACAGGCTACATTTGTATGAAATAGAAAGCTTATGCATAGCCTGCTCTGTTTTCACAAAAAACTGTCATGTAGCTAATCTACAATAAACCATACATCCACTACAGATCATCATAATATCTAGTTGATGTGTTAAGAGTCATGATTTTTGGCTGCTGCTTTTGGCATGAAGATAAAACTAAAGAATAATGTCCCTGGTATGAGGATTTCTATATAAACCTGTGCTTGCATCAATGTAAGAATATGATAGGCTGGTCTTTTTCTGGTTACAATGATTGGTTCTTTTTTATTGACTTCCCAAATGCCATATTGAGCATTATATGCTATCCTATTAATATTTCAAACAGTGAAATGTCTCTTCTTCTGATAGTGTCTCTGATGCCACTTCTTCTGTGTGCACAATCTTTGCAAAATGGGAAATACTAGATACATCTCTTCGTTGTTCTTGTTATTGTTTATGTGATTGATGTAATATTTTTTAAATTAGTGCTTCTTTACTTTTGCTCGACACTGGTCAGCAGTTTTGGGCCTTCCATCTCGTCTGCAGACTTTCCCTCCCATTGTGAAACGAAAAGGGAAGTAACACGTTTAACCAACCACGATATTCGGTGCCCGGCCCCAGGAGCCGATCACTTTCACACATGGTGCAGGACACACCTGAGTTTGCTTGAAGTGAACCTCAGATTACCAGTGGACCAGAGACCGGGTTCTTGCACCACACATGGGTTCCAAAACTTGCTTTAAAGCTTGACCAAATCAGGCTGAGGTTACTACCTGCTCTTAGCCACTGGGAAAATCAATAGCAGTTTAATATCAGACAACTATAATGTTTTAAATAGTTACTAGTAAAATATTTTAGATCCAAAGGGGATTCTTAGGGACAAGATTGTATCCCTAAGTAATAGTTTGCTACTTTTCAATTGTGACTGACAGTTAAACTTTTGCCATTTGAAAACTAAATTGACTAATCAAAGATGATCCTTTAAAGACAAACAAAGACACAAGTGACTGTAAAAACGTTCTCAACAGGTTTCTTAATCTCAGTGGTCTGCAAATGTGGCCATATCATACAAACAAGTCAACAAACAGTTTTGGCAGTCCTTAGCTTCTTTTGCAGTCCTTAGCTTTTCACAAAGATTTGCCTGTTGATTGGCTTGCTTGACTCAAAACACACCAACACAATAATCATAAATCAATACTCTTGCCTGGGATATCAAAGCCATTTCTGTTTCTCCAGTGCACACTCATACATGTGTATATGTACATTATCTATCTAAGTGTTCTGTGTTGACTATCTATCTATCTAAAGCTCAGATAGATATCTGATTTACAAACAGGAGAATGCTTTGATGGCATCAGGACTTGGCAGGAGATCTTCCGTCATGTGGGAGATCAAAGACAGCTCAGTTTTGGCTGTCAAACAATGAAGGCAGAAACTCCAACAATACCAACTGACGAAAGTTTAGAAAAAGTGAGAGAGAAAGAGAGAGAGAACATAAAACAAAAAAGCAAGGAGAAGCAAGATTGGCATTAAAGCATGAAACATGACACAACATGATTCTTTTAAGACGGTTAATGATTTGCTTTTATGCTCAGTCGATTCAATCAGAATTGTGAAAAAAAAGAGCACAGATTGATATTCAGGTGCCCAAACTCAATATACTGTATATTGAAACTGTTTGAAGACTTTAGCCAATTTTAAGTCTGGCTTTGATATAAAGACATGAAAAAGAGAGGTTGAGAGAAAGAGAGTGAGAGGAAAGTGAAAGAGTAGCTGCATGTGAGAACCAGACACATGCCTGTACGAGTAATGTACACATCAAAGCTACACACAAACACACATAGACATACATACATACATGAAGACATACATATATGCTATATGCACAGACACATGTACACACCAACCCTTGTATGGTCACAAAACATGAAGCAGACTGCATACATATCTAGGTTGAGGCAAGTACATGGCTCACACGCCATCCACCAGCTGCTGAGCGTTTGGAGAGAAGCTTTTTTGTCCTGTTGTCCTGTGAACAATATGAACATGAACATGGAAACAGTTCGGCAGCTTCTTTCTACCAGCTTAATGACACATTCAACAGTGATCTAACCATCGGACTAAATACAGACTAGTGAGAGGTTAACTTGAGTCGGAGTTAGCTTACAATGCTGTCCACTGATAGTAAAATAAGACAGACCATAGGTCAAAGGCTGTTATTATTCCTTGGGGAGGTGAGGGGAGCTCAGTCCAGCTGTCCCTTATGCGACAGCCATGTTTCTATTTGAGAAATGATGGCGGGAAACCGCTCTACCTACCCTGTGTTGTGAAACCAAACCCAGACGTGCTGGGTATCTATAAGGCCGGGAACAATATGCCACATCAAGCACTGCATACTTTGAAACCATATTTGTGTCAGGAGCCGTGCTCCACACGTGACCCAGCCGCTGTTGGGTTTAATTCCACACCGTGGCCTAGACACATCACATTCACGTCATGGCCACAAAAATGCTAATTAATCCTGACTTTACCCATACAAGTTCACACTGCAAGAACGTGACTCTATTTAACTCAATCCTGTCCTAATGAAACCAGGTCACTGGAGCAATAATTACTGGAGGGCAAAAAAATCCATCATTGATGTTTAATCATAAAGTCTCTTTCTTAGTAAATCTTAGTAAAGGAAAACATCTTGAATATAGGAATTTATCTAATATTTCTCATTTTAAGATTATTATAAAATAAGATAATTCAACCTATTTCTAGGTAGCTTTACTAAATTCAGGTTTAAAATTGTCTTATTCTTTTTTTAAGCATTTATATATTGAAAGGAGCAAAATGATGAGAAATATTTCTCATTAGATTAAGATGTTTTCACTTTTTAAGATATATCTTTTTGGCAGTGTGGGGTTCAAGTTTTACCTAAATGTTCCCAAAGTTACATAAGAAAATGGGTTTAAAACTCAAGGGAACGTATGTGCTGCATATGTTAATGTTGTACCTTTTTATCATACATTATGTGCTGGTAATGGAAGAAAGTAGTTCATGTAATGGGGACTTTGATTTCATCAAATACATGAAATACACTCTAAAGAAAAAAAAGGTTCCATCCAGCATCCTAAAGGGTTCTTTGGTTTGTCTCTGCGGGAACCCTTAAAGGTTTTATGTAGAACCCTACAACAGAGGGTTTCCCTATCAAAAGAGATTCCAAAAACACATTTAGAAAGCTAGAACTGTTAACCAGAAACATTGAGGAACCCTTTTTTCTAAGAGCATAATTTACCCTATAATTCACTGAAATTTTAAAGAACTGTGTTTTTCACCCTAATCTCTAGCTACACTCATAGAAGAAGAAAAAAGGTTATATCTACCACCGTAAAAGGTTTCTTCTGTTTATCCCTCCAGGGCAAACCTTAAAGGTTCTATGTAGAACCCAACAACAGTGTTTAAGATAGGGGTTCAAGTAGAACCCCTTTCGGAAGCTAAGAACACTTAACTATCCAAAGAACCTTTGAGGAAACCTTTTTTGGAGAGTGTAGATTACATCTGTAGCATCACACATACACTACTGATGTGGTAGATAGAAGTTAGTTTAAAAAAATGCTGGAGTATTCCTTTAAGATATGTTTTTCTATGGTTAATGTGGGTTTCTTTGTACACTTGACAATCATGTCTATTTCGGACTGCTGCAATTTTATTAGAGGTTATTTTGCAATTGGAGGGCAAACTAAGCAGTTCATATAAAATTGGCTTATGAAAGCATTCATTAAGATTTGCCTGCATCTTTGCTTGGCCTTGAGGGAATACACACCGTATTGTTTTGAGCTGCCCTCCTCTGCCATTGGCTTTTCACTCAGACAAAACAAAGCCCTGAAATTGCTGGTGTAGACATAATCACAATGGAAATGCTAGCCACACAGTCTTTCCAAATTAACGCTCAGCGCCATGCTCTTCAGACAGTCATTCAATGCAGGAGCTAAGTATGGTCTTTCATTGGTAAAATAACAAACCTGTGGAAAAGACATTGGTCACTTTTTATTTTGACAATGGCGGACTTGCAACGTTTGTTTTATTATACTGTTACACAAATTCCAGTCATGCCCTCCAAGTGAAAAGATATCATTTTCAATTTTAGTTCAAAGAAGCACATTTATTTGCCATGATAATCATGAAAAGCAGTCGGCAACTGAGACACGTATCATAAGGCGTGATCATACAGGAACAGAAAGACAATTACATACCGTTATAAAAATGTAATAATCTATACAGTTTCACCCTGATAAAGTTATGGCACTGAAGCATATACTGTACAAACTAAGCAGAGGACATGTCATTTGATCTGTTTGATAAATCTTAGCTGTACAGTTTATAACTAATTTCCAACAGTCGTCAGTCATTTGAAAAAAAGAAAATGGCTTCTGAATAATGAGAAGCAAATATGTCCAACTCATCGGCTAACCAACACATTTACATTTAGTTCAAAGTGAGAAAATGCAACCAGGGAACTGCATATTTAGGCTTGGTATTAACACGTCACACCACCATAGTGCGATTAAAGCCTATTGTACCACAATGACAAATGTTAAAGCCAGTCTGTTAACCAATAAAACACCCAAGCGAACTACATTACACACGCCATAACAATAAAACTGAAGTGACAGAACCACCGCACACAGACAGTTCCAGTCCCCATGTTTACTTGAAATGCAATTAACACATGAGAAGTTTAATCAAATTTCATTACCTTCACAGAGGAACTGAAAGCTTGAGCGAAAAAGGCTCACATCATTACTGAATGCTAATGACTCCAATGAACTAAGCTGATGAGGTGATCGAAATGAAAGCTACAGTATCCATTACACTACATTGTTTTGCCATATGAGAACCACTTAACACTCACAGAAGGTTGACTGGGTAGCCACCAACAGTAACAGCTGTCAAATCAGTAAGATGGGAAGGCGCTGTGAGCTCAAAGATGGGCATTAAAGAAGTCCAGGACCATTAAACCAGTCCATAGTGTAACAGAGAGGAAAAAATTATCACAATGGGAACAGCTCTGAGATCCAGTGTTGAATAGCAAGTGACTGCTGTTGAAAAAAAAAACATTCATATACACATTTATCAGACATAAATATAATCTAGTGCACTTAATATACTGTACACTACAATTCAAATGTTTGGAATCACCATTCTCAATAATATAAAATCCATTATGTTGCAGATTGTTATATATAAAATGATTCTACTATGATGCTAGCACAACGCATCTTCATAGGTTTCAAATCGTTTAAGAAAAACTGTAAAAACATGAGGAATTTTAGATCTGTCCAGCACTATAGATGATTCCAAAATAACCGAGAAAGCTGTATAGCATCGAGAATGATATAGTTATAATAAAATTAATATCCAGAATGCCTCATAGTAAGAAAGTGGTGATCAAATCTCAAGACAGATACATTAAGGAGAAATACATTAAGGGTGGATGATATGATGATATGATCTTGATATTGCAATAAAATGCGTCATGATATGCTTTTTAGTGCTTTTATACTGCTTCCCGGGTCCACCATTGCTTACAGTAATGAGAAGCTGATTAGATGCTAAAAACTTTTTTTGCACCACATTTTTCCTTTTCTTTGTTAAATAATTTATTTTTAGACATTCAATAAAAATATAATTGAAATCCTTTTAAATGCGTCACTTTGTTCGCAAACCTAAATATTGTTATGCATATCGTGCATCCTAAAAATGTCTCGAAGTATTGTGATATGATATTTTTGCCATTTCACCCAGTCCTAATATACACAATTGCAAACTTTGTTTTTCTCAAACTACTTGCAATACTAAATAAAAACATCCCAAAAATATATATTTTGCTGTCTGGTTTACATTATTTAGATCTACATTGTATAAGTGTTTAGTTGTACAAGTTGTATAAGTTTTTAGCACATCAAATAATGAGTGTTGAATAAAATTTGATGGGTGTTTTCCAAACATTTGCATAGTAGTGTATGACAGAAGGTGGAGCGTATGATTTTTCTTGTTTCTCTTTTAAGAGATTTACCCTCTTCAGCTGCCAGTTAACCTATTCCAGGAACTGGCCAGAGTCCAGAGTATCTGAGATAACCATAACTTATTAAACAGCTTATAGCTGAGTCTTGATAGCTAAGGCTGATGTGAGCCGTGCTTTAGCTCTCTCATCGGTGAAAATATCTGGCTGACAACACACTGCCCTTCACACACACACTTCCCCTGTAAAAGCTGCTCCTCAGTCACTGATCATCAGTCCATCTGCTTGAGGCACTGAATGAGTCAAGGGCCTTTGTCACTTTATCCATGTGCGTCGATGACTCAGAGCTTGGCTCGTGTTATTGGATACACACATATTTTTTCCACCAGGCTTTGGAGAGCATCTTCATCTTATCAGCTGTGCTGCGGACCTTGCGTTCCTGCCTGGCGCGTCTCTCAGACTGGCGCAGGCCGACGGCGATGGCAGCGTCAAACACCTCCTTCAGGTTTTTCTGCGTGAGGGCCGAGCACTCCACGTATGCCACAGCGCCAATCTTGTCAGCGAGGGTGCGGGCGTCCTGCTCGAGTACGGGCTGTTCGCGCCGCCGCGCAAGCTCGATAAGCACCTTGACATCCTGGCGCAGGTCGCACTGCGTGCCCACCAGCAAGACGGGGGTCAGAGGGCACCGGCGCCGGATCTCGGGCACCCATTTCTCACCTACGTTCTGGAAAGAGGCAGGGCTAACAACGCTGAAGCAGAGGAGCAGGACGTCCGTGCGCGAGTAGCAGAAGTGCCGCAGCTTATCAAACTCATCCTGAGAGACAGATGGGAGATCAGAAATGATTATATAATGCTACTGTAGTAGATGTGTGACAATATACAGTATAGATGATGATATACTTAAAAAAAAAAAAAAAAAGATGAAATCCTTTCTGCACAGACTAGTCAAAGGGGGAAAACTGTCACAGTAGCGCTTTTGCTTCATTCTTTTAAGAAACTGGGAGCTGAAAATGTCATTGAAATATCTGACTTTTAAGGCAAATGTTATTGCATCATAAAACAGAAGAGCCTAAAATGTTTCTGTATGCAAATACAGGCCATGCAACATCAGTTTACCAGGGAAAGGGTGTGGGGCCTGTAAAGTTGGGATGTTTCTAATTTGCATATTCATAGAATCTGGATTTCTTCATGAAGGTAAGAGTATAGGCATGTTTCTGTGCGTTTTTCTGTTGTCTAATGACATTTTTGTCAGACTACCATGTCAAGCCACTTATTATTCTATATAGAAAAATGTATGGTCTGGGTGACAAAAACCCAGGAGCATCAGATCCTTTGAAATATGCTACAACATCTTATTTTTCAAGAACAAACATACTAAGAAATAAATATGAGAAAACAGTACTTCTACTTTGTTTCGATAAACTAACAAATGCTTCTTCTTTTTTTTTTACAAATATTCTAGCAGTTTCCATGAACAAATAATGTTACACTGATATGCCAAAAACTATGATTTCGGGTTGCAAAGTTTCATACAACTCTGAATATGCGCTCTTGACAAATTTTCTTGTGAAAAACTGCAGCAAGACACCACACGCTGTGAACAATATTCATAAGGTAAAAATCCCATGGATCCGGTTTAGTCATAAAATCCATGTTGGAATTGTAAATCTCTCTTTAAACAATAAAATCCCTCAATGAGAAGCAGCGCGTTTTATAATTCACAGAATTGATTCAATCTAACCTTATAGGTTGGCCAATGCTGGTACCTCCCGCAAATGGTGCAGAACATACTGTTCAGGCTGCAAGCTTTATAAACTCTGCCAAGGCGTGTAGCTCTGGCACACCCTAGCCCTTTCCTTTATTCAGCGTAAATCAAGTAAATTAACACTATAGGTCCACAAAGCTTTAAAGAACAGGGCCTCTCAAATCCCTAAGAACACAGACTTAGCCTGGCTCAGACAAGAGCGCTTAACCCTTCCCTTTCCACTCTGAAACACAGCCATTATATAAATCAGCTAGCATGAACTGGTTTTGGTAGACAAAGGTGCCTTTAAAATACAAGTCTTACCTGAACTTACGTATGAAGTAATTAAATTAAGCAGGACACTTTGTCTTTAGGATTCCATGAATTGTGTTTCTGCATTTGGCATGACGACTTCCCTTTCACTTTGAATCTGATACTCGAGAGTGGGAAAGATCTCTAATCTACCTCCCTTATGTTTGCTAAAGCTTGCCTTCACTTAACTGTATTAGGAGATTTACTAGTTGTGTACTGAAAGGGCAGAGCTGTTTATTGGTTAACCCATACAGTACACATAAAAGACTTATGGCTGTTTGCAGAGTGCGACAGTTTCAAAACCTGTGCAAATGAACAGACTCAATGCTGTGGATAAAACTAGAGACTGACTAGCGCTTTCACAATAAGCATAATAGGCACATACCATATTGAACTTCGACCTACAAGTTATTTCCAATGTCTTTTGATAAACATTTTTTCCTAATTGCTGCAGCTCAGAAACAAACAGTCGTAAAGGAATGAAGCTGTCATGAGGTACTGTGCCTAGAGGCAAAAACTTGTGGTTGAACATTTCTTCTTCTAAGCCTGCATGGCTCACACACAGAAAGGCAGAGAGAAAGACAGAGATGAAAAACATTTTTCTTCCACCCTCTCTGTGGTTGCCACACAATATGGCGTCCTCTCTAATCTATTTTAATTACCCTGGTCTTGCCCTCCATCACTTCTCACTCATTCCAAATCCCCTTCACACCCTGCACCCCCTGAGCTACAGCCCTCACTCCACTCTAGAAAAAGCCATGGTCTTGCACAGTCAGAAAAAAGGTACTGTGCAAGTGCATTTTTGTTTCCCCAAGATAAAAACAATGTAAATGCACCCTTAAAGTCCTTAAAGTCCAATTATGTGTCTTAATGATGTTCCTTTCGCTACAGGTACAAATCCATTCCCTTTGAGGGTACCACCCCAATGACAAGTGTTTGTACCTTGAAACACAGATTTAGTAACTTTTTTCTGAGAATGTGCATGGTGCTACAGGGTGTGTTCAAAATCAATAGGAAAGTACATGGCCTCTCCAGGCTTCACTAACAGTCAGGGGTGCTTGTGAATCACAGCCTCTATGTGGCCTTGACGGCCCTGAAGTGTCTAAAGTAAAACACAGCATTCCCTTCTGTAACACTGTGCCCCAGACAGGGAGTGTGGCCATACATTCAGTTGTTGTCTGAGGGAGTCACTGAGAGCAACCTTTCCCGTCTGAATTGCCCGAACAGCTGACATTATCGTGCATGTCTGCGTGTTTGAGTGAAAAGGAGGTGGGGTGCTGTTTTTACCTGTCCAGCAGTGTCGCAAAGTTGCAGTCGCACCGGGTGTCCGTCGACCTGTACCACTGCTGCAGTGGAGGAAAGAGGAAAGAGAGGTGAGGCATATTTGCAACCCATGGCCACTCACACAGACATTTGCATGCATTGAATCACCTGACCCAGTTAACCAGTGTGCCCAAACATTCTGTGCTAAAATATTAATTTGGCCAAATGAATATATGTACATGTAAAATGTAAATATGGTATAATCTAATTAACCTGTCAAATTCTAACACTCCCTGTAAGAATCACACAAAATACAATGAAAACCCCCCAGAGTAAGTGGTCTGGACTAGCACAGGCAATAGAATATCCAATCAGGAATGTTTAATCCAGCGAACTCAGTGAACTCTGCTTATAGATACACAATGACACTTTCCTACAGATACAAAGTAAAACCCGCTGGCTTTCTCGATTGGCAGGCTCCATTGTGTAATTGTGTTAAAATCCCTGTCATCTGATCTGCCTCTGATTGTGCCCTTTTCCCTCTGAAGTGCCACCTGTGCTATTGCGCAAATGACGCTGAAATCAGTTTCGAGATGTCAGATCTGGTTTAAAGTGCTGGACTATGACATCATTCTCTAAGCCAGGGGGACTCAAACTTCTGCAGACCCTTTCAGTGTAAAAAAAACATTATATGATCGCAGCACAGATTTACTTTATGACTATAATACAACTGTTCAAATATTAAGCACATTAGATATGTGAACTTCTTATTCTCGGACTTTCCACAGACAGAACCCAAACCAATTACACCGTGTTAAAAGAGCCTAAACCTTTGGTATCATACAGAACTTTTCCTATTTAAAAAAAAAAATTGCAATTTGACTCAAGTTGACATTGATGATTGCTTTTAAGTTGTTACGCTTCAGACTATAAAAGGAACAACTTCCTATTGTTGATAGTGACCTTCCATGTCGTTACTTCACATCCCGTACAATAATAATTAAATCGCAGACCTCTACATTACAGACCCCTGAGGGTCCCTGGACCCCTTTTTGAGAACCATGGCCCTAAGCCACAGTAGCATAAATTCAGAGGGGAAAAAAATAACCCTCTTGTTACACGAGAAGAGGAGATGATGATGATGATGATGCTCTCCTCTCCTATCCTATGACAGGTCGGACCTGTTGGATTTTATAGGGACGAAGTTTCGGGTCATTTGCAAGAGGCCAGGTGAGACGAGAGTAACCCCATACAGAGTAACTTGTGGAAAGGTATTCATTTAGGCTCTTTCTATTAACATATATATATACTAATCTATGGGAAGTTACAAGTATACAACTGTGATCATTTAGATCTTAGGACCCAAAACATGATTGACTTTGATGAGATAAGCACTTCATCAGGGAAAAAAAAAAAACAAAAAAAAACCCCAAAAACGATTTGTCAATGAAAATAAAACCAAACTCTGAGTGACAGAAACGTGGGCAAAGGTTTTATAGGGACTTTAGTGCGGACTCAGAACTGACACGTTGGCATGAAGACAACCAGCTAAGGTAGAAGGTGTCAAAGCTTTTAATGAGGGACGCAGCAGTTGGGAGAATGATTTAATACGCGACAACACCTGCTTTATATAGTCTTTATCCGCTTAAAACACGCAAAGGTGCGCTTCCTTACCGGAGAAATTGTCGAAAGCAGGTGTTGTCGCGTATTAAATCATTCTCCCAACCTTCTTGTATTGCCACGCAAACAGTGTTGGTGGTATTTGGGTTCGTTACAGCTAAACAATAAACTAGACTCGTGATCATAATCACAATGTATTGTGGTGTAATTTCTTCCTCTGCATATGCATATTAGACCCATCTGCTTGAACGTTGCTTTCTCTCTCCTCTTTTTGACGTCTTCTTCAGGTACACTCCGGTGGGCCGCTCGTTCTTCTCAGCTCCAGAAGGCTATGACCATCCTCTGGGAGGAGGGAGAGAGGTCTGGTTCGGCTTCCATCAGTCCGTTCGACCCGCTATGTGGAAGATGATGCTTAACATTGACGGTGAGAGTCTTTTTCCTCTGTGTATAGGGGCTTTAGATGGGGACGCACGTGTAGGGGTGCTCAGAACTTGGTGCTGCCCAAGAGCAAAGTGTGGAAAGCGTAGAGATGAATGACGTATGCCCGTTGGCGTGACATCGCCAAGTCCGGCGGGTTCATAAGTGCCAAGAAAATCCCGGAACGTCAGGACGTGACTTCAAATGTACGCGGCAGAAGGTGGTTTGTTTTGAACGAATCGGTGTCTCAACAGATCACATGGACTGTCAATATGCTGACGTCACTACACGTTTCTAAAGCGCTCCGTCAGGCGGTCGTCCTCGGTTTCCGAGTCCGTCCAGGCTCGAGATGTTTTGCCACTGAATTTGCAGATTGATTTATCGCTCTCCGGCTTTTGTTTAAAGAAGGATTTTAATTTTCCGTCTTATAAGTCGTCATGAACAAGTCAAATACGATTTGAAAACATCATCTTATCCGTCAGCGTTCATGCTTCCTGTTCACACTTGAGTATACCCAGAACATTGCTGGGAATTTTACTAGTCCCACAAGAATTTTACTAACAAATTGCTTCATCAGTGCTTTCCTGGCATTTCGTCTCCGGCTTAAATTCACACGACAACTCTGTCTGGGTACAAGTGCATGTATGGAAAGGGTTTCTCTCTCTCTCTCTCGATCTCTCTCTCTTTTTCTCTCCTTTCTCTCTCTCCTTCCACGTGCGCTTTCTCTTTCTTTCTTTCTTTGTCTTTTTCCTCTCCTTTCTTTCTCTCTTTCTCCTTTCTCTCTCTCCTTCCGCACGTGCTCTTTCTTTCTTTTTTCTTTCTCTCCCTTTTTTTCCTCTCCTTTCTTTCTTTTTCTCTCTCTCTCCTTCCACGTGCTTTCTCTTTCTTTCTCTCACCTTGCACGCGCTCGCTCGCGCGCGCTCTCCCTCTCTTTGCTCTCTCTCCTTGCTCACTCTCTCCCTCTCTCCTTGCTCACTCTCTCCCTCTCTCCTTGCTCTCTCTCTCGCACTCTTTGTCTGAGAGTTTTTTTTGTTTTGTTTTTTCCTTCCCGCGCTCTTTAAAACATGCACAGATTGCAGTTAGAGACAGTTTTCAGTTGACTAAGCCCACTCCTCCTAGTCTGACCCCCGCCATCGCTGGGAAAGCCCGCCCATCTGAGAGCGGCTCTCTTTTCACGCTCTTATTGTGTCTCTCATAATGGAGTGAATAGTTGCAGAAAGGGCGCGAAAGCAGACAATTGTGGCTTGGCTTTAAGTTCACGCCGCTGCTTGGTGCACGTCTGTTAACCAAGATTTATTGATTTCTTGCCGCTGTCACCCGATTTTTCACACTCCCAAATGAGTGTGTTGGAAAACGGTTAAACACGCAGAGCAGCTGATTGTCCCCGTTCTCCCAGGAGAGAATAGCCCATGAGGTTTATGCGAGCGTGGCTGACTGCTGAATCTGCTGGAAGATCATCACACACCCGAAGACCTGCTTCTGGCGAATCTGATATTTCAGACTGGGGGAATTTCTGAGCTGTGCCGTGTCTGTGGCATTGAAAACACTGTTTCTGCAACAGGCTTCTATGGTTACAAATCCGCCAAAAGCGTCAGGGCTCATCTGTGTGCTAACCGCACCCTTTTTTTTTTTTTTTTTTTTTTTTTTTTTTTTTTTAATTTGTTTGGGGACGTAGTGTTTTTCCCACACTT
>JAOUQW010000047.1:15022493-15036950 GCA_028565825.1 Olivaichthys viedmensis | reverse complement strand
TGCTGGGATATGCGAAGAATCAATTTCACTGTACTGTACTTGTATATGTATATGTGACAATAAAGGAGCTTTCTATTATATTATTAATGTCACTTAAAGTTTTTTTGAAGACTAAGAAGAATTACATGGCACATGGGGAAACAGGTAATTTTGAGCAAACGAATAATAAACATAACATCAGTAACCAGTAGAATCTCGGAAAACAGTTAATCTTTTAGCATCATCTAAGGAAATGTCTTAACATGGACTACATAACAATATGCTTTAGGAAATAAGCTTTCCAGGGATATATGATTCAATTTAGAGAGATTTAAAAACACCATTTGAACTTCTATCTGAAAACTGAAAACTACAACAACATTTATGCTAGGTGTAACAGAGTTAACAGAGTTGGGATAAAAGTATTAAGTATATATAGCAACAATTGTGGAAGTACAAAAGTTATTGACGGAAAATATCAAAAAATCTGAAAACTGACTAAAGCAAAATCACCATTTTTGCCTGTGGTGCCTGGCCTTAATAGTCTAGTGTCTTAAAGTCTCCACACATACTTCTTCCTGACCCAAATAATCAAGGAAATGTTGTTTTAAAGAGTTTTTGTCAAAGGGTTTCATAAAGAGCTGTCAGGGGTTAATAAAGATTGTTAGAAATAGGAGTTTTTAAAGAATTTCAGAATTACAAACAAGTAAACGCATCTCATCACAACCATATTAGGGTTCACCTGACATAGACATCATTACTAAAAAACAGATCAACATTTTCCGAATTTTCTGCCATTCAAAAATTATTTGGGTCAAAGGTTAAAAGGACACTGGCCATCGCTTGATTAAAGCGATAGTTCAGCCAAAAAGTACATTTACATAATTATTTACATACCCCAAATGTAGTCAATCAGCCAAGACAGGTTTGGTGTCTGAAGTTTGCTCCATAAGCTTTGCACTGGAGCTACAAGGCCAATGTTGCCAACAAGTAAGGGTAGCTTAAAGCTACCAGGTTTACTAATGTGCAACCTGCTTCTATATTCAGGGTCATTTAGTGTCTTGTGTCATGTGCACTTTGTTAATTGGCTTTATTTAGTAGTAACCCCATTACACCAGCTAACAAATGAACTAGCATTAGAGTACCCATAAAATACCACTGTAGTAACTGCAAACACTCATCTAACCAAAATAAAGTACTTGTTTTTAACTTGATTATTGTCAAATTAAATTTAAAGCAACAAGATGTTTATCATATGTTGATGCAGTGCAGTGAGAATCTGAATATAAGAAGCATGTGTATATGATTAGGGTTGCAATGAAATGTTCAGGTTTATTTGCTTCCAAACTTTTTACCTGTATTGTAAGTTATTGCAAACTTTATTCAATCTTAAAATAGGCCTAATTGCAGTATGACACTTCTACTGAACTCGATCTTATACACACAACTTTATTTTATTTTATTTTTAGTTTATTATGTATTTTCTTTAATTGTATTTATTATATTGGATAAATACCTTTTAACACATTAAGTAACATTTGCCTTTCCTCTATACAACTGTATACTGTAACATTTAAAATCCCATTATCCGGTGTCACCCAGAAGATGTATGGGTTCACTTTTGAGTCTGGTTCTTCTCAAGGTTTCTTCCTCATGCAGTCTCAGAGAGTTCTTGCCACTGTCGCCTCTGGCTTGCTCATTAGGGATCTAGATCTACATCTGGATTTCGGTAAAGCTGCTTTGTGACATTTCTATAGTTGAAAGTGCTATACAAATAAAACGGAATGGAATTGAATTGAATTATATTTGATATTTTTGTATTTACTTTTTACCTAGTTGGTAGTTATTTACTATTTGATTGCTGTTTTTGCTCTGCACTTCATTTGTACACTGTGTTGTTTGGCTGCTGCCACAATGTAATTTCCCATTCAGGATCAATAAAGAATCTCTCTCTAAATACAAACACGTGTAATTAAAATGTTCAGTGTGTGTGTAGGCCGTAGACCATTAGTGAGAGCACATTTAGGTTCAGAGGTGTGTGAGTGTCTCCACCTTGTGGCCAACACTCTATAACAGTGTTGTGTGCGTTCTCACAATTAAAATGGAGAAACGGTGCATTTAGTTTACTTATTAGTAAGACTGCAATCTAGAGCTTGATATATGATACCTGCAAAAAAAATTAACAAGAGACTAAATTATTATAATACCCTATTTACTCCAGTTTCTTTGACACGAATATAATTTACAATGTGTTGTTCTACACGTAGATTTAAAAAAAAAGACCACTTGGAAATTTCATTTTAAATATTTATTTCCAACATATTATTGCAAGATTCAAGATTTGTCTTTGCTTTCTGAAAATACAAAAAAAATTAAATAATAATAATTAGTTTACCAAAGAGGTGGTAATATAGCAACATTTCCAGTGTCAAGACAACAGGGGTTCCCAACTCTAGTCGTGGAGCGCCACAGTTCAGAACAGTTTGGTGATTTTCCTTCTCAAACACATCTACTGAACCTGATAATGAACTGGTGAGTTGAATCAGTTATCTTTGAGCAGGAAAATGACCAAACTGCTAGATTCCGGTCCTCCAAGAGTAACCACATTGTGTTCTAGGTGTAAATATAACACTGGGGATTTTGCCGTGCAGAGTCTTGTGAGATACAGTACAATTTATAATTTGACAGAGTTATTAGTAATTCAAATTCTGGTACATATTCTTTTTATTGTTCAAGTTTAGTTGATTAGTTATGGGGAAAATGAGGGATCAATGAAGGAGCAGCACATAATGGTGGAACTTCTTTGGGCACAGCAGGCAACTACAATATCTCTCAAATGATGTTGATAGTACTCTTACAGTATATGAATAAAGACTACAGTATCCCTCAAATGAGCTACCAGTGATAGACAGCAGTGTCTGCAGAACATTGTCCAAATCACCGCAGTAAAAACAGGACCAACACTGATGATCAGCTTAGCTTTTCGGCTACAGCTAGCTATAGGTCACAGCTCTGTTGGGAGTTTATTATATAAAATTGTGTGCCATCACCAGGCCCAGATCTTTCACCACACACTTAAGATCACACAATTAAAAAATTAAGGCAAGCAACAAAGATAAGGGCCCAATGTTAGACTTGAGAGAGACTCTTGATCCATATGCAAAGGCAAGGACTGTGACACTTAGGTAAAAGGCCAGGAGGCTATTTAGGCTCATTAATGACTCCATTAGGAAGAGTTTACAGCACAGAAGAGTTGCTATCTCCCTAATAGATCAGATCTGGCACTGAGTGAGCTTTACTGGGATTGCAGCAACTCTGGATGACTGCTGTTCCAGATAAAAGTTATTATTTAAGATTTAAGATAAGACAAGTGTTCCTTCAACCAAATCATAAACACAGTGAAATCATATCCATTTATTCATCCATTTATAAATGCTACCCATTTAAAGAAGATTCACAAATCAGGCCCCAGATCAAAAGGGCAACAGCATCTAACAACACCCATTCACCCTTACGCTCACTATTTGGATTGCAGATTGTATCTATATATAGTGGACTTGTCATAGGATGCATTAAATAGAGGCGATGATGAATTTTCCATTTCAGTTTTGAGCGCCGTGTATACACTTTGGCATTACAGCATTCTCGCCTTAAAGGTTTTACTTGTGGGCTTCAGAATGGTGGTGGTGTGTGCAGGGTGTGTATCTGCTACAGTGGATTATGTAGTCAGCTGGACCCTCCTTTCACCATAGTTGAGCTCATGTCATGTTAAAAGAAACATGTGGAGTTTTATTTTTTAAAAAGGGATTCAAATGGCAAAAGAAAATGTTGGAAAAAGAAAATTACTCTGGAGTTTTAATAGATCTCATATACCGTAACAGAATGAGTATCTGAATGTCCATAATTGCGCATACATATGTGTGCACACATTCACACATGCCATTCTATTTAAAACTGTCAAAAGTGAAGGATGATTTGGTAAAATGGTCCTGGAGTACTTGATTTTGGCTCATCATAGTGCAGACAAACTCCAGTCATTTGTGTTTCTAAATCTTGTGTTCTTGTGCACCACTCCATATGTTCAAGTTTGGTGGTTTGTTGACGTCGTCAATTTCCTCTTGTCCAGACAACTTTCAGAAGTCCACTGATTGCTCTAGAGGCCTCTTGCTTTTGTTTGTCATACAGCAAAATCTCACCATGCATCAAAATAGTCCTTTTAAATTCTCCAAAAAACAAATCCTACCTCCACTCTTTCCATGCACTCTTTTTGACACAGTATCTCATTAGTCCCTGCCCTATTAAATCTGGAAGTGGTGCTCCGAAAACAGACTTGATTAAGACATGAGAGTGACAGCCTATTGCTCCGCCCTAGTCCTCTCTGACTCCACCTCTGGGACGCCTCACTGTGATTTGGGTTTGGCTCCGCCTGGGGTGGAGTCGGGGGTGGGGCCACCACCCTGGACCAGTCGATTCAGGCTGCAGTGGAAACGAGAATGTTGCACTAACATTGCACAAATTGACATTTTTGGCAATAATATAAAAATGATACTCAAATCCTACACAAAAAAAAGAGGCAAAATAAAGGTGCACACTCACATGTCCTTAATGTTGTCAACATTGGCTTGGACTTTTGCAACCCAGTTTTCCACTTTGTCCTGAGTGAATTAATGTTAAAAGAGCTGTAAGCATTCAGACACCATGACACCATCCTAAACTCTGAACCATCCACCTAAACTAACATGTCTGGTATTTTATAAGACTTATGGAAGGCAGTTTGTACCTGATGCCGGGTGTAGAAGAGGGGGACAGAGAAGACAGCAATCACACCTGTGGAAAAACAAAATAACAGGTTCACCCTGGAATGACTCATGGTACAAACTGTAAACAGTCAACGTTATAATATTTTTGGTTTTACATATTTTCTAGGG
Source organism: Olivaichthys viedmensis (assembly GCA_028565825.1). Lineage (NCBI taxonomy): Eukaryota > Metazoa > Chordata > Actinopteri > Siluriformes > Diplomystidae > Olivaichthys > Olivaichthys viedmensis. The sequence continues at coordinate 15,032,043 of JAOUQW010000047.1, read as the reverse complement.
CTGCAACTATAAAATGTTATTAAATATTCTATTAAATCTTTAATATATAAATATTCTAAAAGGATAGAAAAATTAAATGATTTACTAAAAGCATCAATGGGATACAAATCATATGGGAAATCATATCAAGTCATATCTTTTCTGTGGGACGTAACCTCATGAAATCTAAATAAAGAGGTGCTCGTCACAAATTCAAGCTCTTTCAAAAATCATCAACGAAATGTTTAGTTATATACAGTTCAGTTTTATCATTTCAGGTTGTGTTTGTTTAAGGTTTTTAAGCCACTTAAAACCCTTTTTCTGATGGAGTACCTGCTAAACTAAGAATGTGATCATTTAGGCATCCCATTACACAATGCTAAACTGGTAGCTACAAGCTTCCCTTACTTAATAAATAAAATCTTCTTTGCTATTGTAAATTCATAGATGTGGTCATACCGATAATGAGCAGAGTAAGGCCATTGCAAAGGGCTCCCAGATACGTCACCAGATACATCAGCAACAGGAACTGCAAATGGAGGAGGAAGTCATTTAACTAAAACACATAAAAGTTCAAAGTTACAGCTGACTGGCTCACTTTACTGTTCCACTCTGACCCCTGGAAACATGGGAAGGGTTAGTGATGGAAGATGATATCAAACACTCAAGAACTGGAGTCTCTCCTAATATCAGTCAGCGTGTTTATTCCAGTGCCCCCAACTGAAACTAGAGACCCCCCTTTAACCCTCTACTTTGGAGTGTCCCATGTCACATACCACTCAGGTCAGAACGTGGGGTCCTGGACTTTGGTGCCTGTGAATAGTGTTTCTATGCCTCACAGAGTATTGGGTACAGAGTTTTATGGACACAGTATTTGGTACAGAGTTTCATAAGTTACATGGTGACTAGAAGAGTGACAAAGTTTATAATAAAAGGAGTCTCTTACATTAACTTTTAGGGCTCAAACACAAAAAATAAGTTGCAAGATCATGGCGTTGGCGCGTGTGCCATATATATATATATAGAAGATATATATCTGAGGAATATATACCTATATATCTGAATAGGTATATATCAGATATATATGGTTAGTTAATATCTAATCAATCCAATCAAATCAACTCCTCTTATTCCCTTTAAAAACTAAGTGTGGCGGTTTAGCACAGTGTGTAATGGCATTATGAAATTGGATCTCACTTGTAGCTGGTTGGCTGACAAGGCATAGCGTATGTATCGGTTCATTCTTCGTCTCTATGAAGCCAATAAATTTGGCAAGTCTAATATTTAATTAGTTTTGTTAGACATTCTATTAATTCTGTAAATTAGCTGATGTTCCACAACTGAGTTATTTGTATTTATTTGTTACGGATAAAATAATTCAATCAGTTGTATTTAGTTATTAGTTGAGGTAGCCTAATTATGTTCAAGTGGGGTGATCAGGCCAAATGATGAAAGATTAAATAACTCAGGCAGTAGAAAGTTGCTAGCATACGCAAAATAAATATATGCCTTATTTATGTGTTTTGCTGAAAATTAAGAGACTTAAAAAAAAAGCGTAGTGTACTCCTACTACAGATCTGTGTTATCATACTGGAGTCAAAATGTATATCTAGACATTCAAGGCTTAAAATATAATCAGAGAAACTTCATGCATAATGTTCTATGTCTACAGAGCATTGAGTGCAAAGTGGGGATGAGGGGACAGTATTGTCAATAATGGGGGGGAGTAACTAGGGACCCAATTTTTGTGATTGTAACGCAAGCGCTTAGCCTCGCCAAATTAACAATACGGCGGCATTATAGCACTACATTGCGATTCTGCCTGCATGAACATAGAGTCTAAATATATTATGGTAATCTTCTATAACAGATGGGTTCTTCTAGGCCTTCATTCATGAGTCTCACCTTGAGAGAGTCGAATAGGCTAGATACGAAGACCAGGCGCTTCAGTGTGTCCAGAGCGAAGAAGCACAGGACTATAGTTCTCTGCATGTAATGTTCAGCTTGTTCTCCAGACAGACCAATGTCCTTGTCCAGATAGGTCCTGTAGGACATAAAGCCAAGACAGAGACTCACCTAATGTGTCCACAATAATAACATAAATGATGATCACTGAGGGTTTAAGACAGAGAAGAGAAGAGAAGAGAAGGAGACTCACTGGAAGGGGTGTGCTCCATCTCTGAGCTGCAGAGCGTGCAGCAGTTTGCAGTAGATGCTCGCTAAGATGGTGAAGCACACAATGGCCAGCGAAAGAGTGGAGAGCACAGTGATGATACTAAGCTGGAAGAGAGACAGCAGGCCCACCACAAGACCGGTGAAGACCATGCCCGTCCGCTCAGTGTCCTTCCAGTAGATCAGGTCCATTACTGAAAACAGACAGGGACAGAAAGGCAGACAAATAGAAATGAGAGTGATAGAGGGCATAATGTATAACAACAGGAATAGTTCAGCCAGAAAATGATAATCTTGATAATAAATTAAAAGTTAGCACCACTACTCTGATAAAATTAGCAACTTCATGATGACCACGGGGCTTCTTTTGGCTGCATATTTCTGGTTGGCGGACTTTTTCTCAACCCAAATTGTCCATGGCAACAGATGGGCTACAGTCAGTAATTATATGCCTACAAAGTGACTGTATATATTGTATATAGTAGATGTACCTGATAAAATTGCCAGTAAATATAGGGATAAGCTAATATGTAGGTGTACCTAATAAAGAGAGTGTATATTTAAAGGTATGAGTAATAAAATGTAATATTTAATTCAAATATATAAAATTGCTAAAATCCTTTCTGCTTATTCCCTCCCCAACAGTACCAATGAATATGGCTGAAAAAGTCAGGAGTATAGCGAACAGGGAAGCTGTGGGCAGGCTTCTGGGTTCACCCAGGCTAAGTATAGGCTGCATAGAAAGGGGGGGAAATGCAGAATTTAACCATAGCCACTTAAAGCACCTGCTGACAGTACTCTACATCATCCAGCCCTCTTTCAACACCCTGGCTGTCTCAGAGTTTCCAAACCAGAGCCTGGTGCCGTAGATGGTGTGAATGATCAAGAACGGCAAGCATTTAGTGACATTTCCCTTCATTCAAAATCCTTAATTTGAAGGATTTGTTGAGGGACTCAGATTAATTATTCACAATCACTACAATTTATTAATCTTTCAACAGGAACCTTTCGATGATATTCCTCTTAAAAGGGCATTCAAATGCCAAAAGAGACATCTCACAACACATGAATGTTATTAATGGCCTTACAAAACCTCTTTTCCTTGTCAAGATGGATTATTGAAGCAGAGCCAATAGATGACATGCACCCAATTAATCTGTTGCGAATTACCTCAGTGCTAATGCCATTCATGCCTGGCCTTCAGACGCGAGTGACGAGGCGCAGCAATAGATCGAGTATTTATACCCATGAGCTACTGTAAAACACTGAGTTTGCATACACCTGCCTGCTGTCTGAACAGGTGGCCTGCAGGCTTATTTTGTGTGGCTAACTTTAGTCAGCACGCACTCACCTCTGTCTCCGTATCTGCACATTAAACCCCAACCTGGAATAGCTAAAAACACTTTGTCAGTCATCCCAGGATTAGTGTTTACTAGCAGAGAGCGTGGTAAATATATGTACTGAACATTTCAGTAGGGAGTTTATTCCTCAAAAATCTTCTTTATCGCATTAAATGTCTGGCCTTTAATTTGCCATTTTCAACTAATTCTAAGCTAATCAGTTATGTTTGGAAAGTTATATTCTATTAATAGGGCTGGTAAATATGACAATATGATATCAATACCACATTTTGTCACAATATACTTTTCTGAGAGCATCACAAGCATCTTCAGCACTTTTATAACACTGACCAGCTCCATTGCTACTCACAATGACAACTAGCCGAATTGACGGTAAAATTTATTGTACCAGTTGTGTCTTTTTTCCTTTTCTTTTTAAATGTGGCACTGCTGTTTTCCTGGTACTTTGCTAGCTAATGTAATACTGTGATACATATTGTGTATTGTGAATTAACATTTCTTAATTAATTTACATTTATTAATTATCATTTATTTATCTCAATTTCAACTGTTCATTGACAAATTTTGGTGTCTTTACAGATCTTCATATCGCTTTTAGTCATCTTGTCCTAATCAGAATTCATTGCAACTGCATTGGCCAGTTTTGGTACTGCATCAACATGAGCATTCACAACGCTCTCCTTTTGTAAATTCAGATCGTGGTCTTGGAATCATTCAGTGTTTTCTTTCTTTAGATTGTGATATTGATGACATGATTTAATTAATGCAGCTTCCCTGAAAACAAGTGACTCTTTTAAAACCTGCCATGTTAAATTCGAACATGGATTAGCCATCTCTAGCTATGCTACGAATTCAACAAATAGTCATCTATAATGGTTGTTTTTCTTATTGTCTGAAGTACAGGTTATTACACCTGATTGATAATGGCTTCTGCTCACCATCGTTAAATAGTAGAGCGAGCATCTCATTAAACACTCTCTCTGCCAGTTAAGATGATCTTAACTTTACAATGCTTTTGGGAAACTGGGCTCCGCATGGTAAAATACGGTTTAGAGTTCATGCTCCATTCACACTGCACATGGACTCAATCCCAGAGTATTGCAGTTTGATCCACCTTGTACAAGCTGGTATTTCAACTGTTTTAGAGTTGTACACATTTGGTTTCAGTGGGTTCATCTGTATAAATCAAGGTTAAATTAAAACATATACCAGGGAAGTACATAAAGCACATCATATTGCATGAGTACAGTACATAAAGCAGCATATAAAAAACAGTGCTGTGCTGCAGGTGTTAGAATTTAAGAGGCTCCAGCTTTTATTTATATCCCAGTGTTCTGCCTTAATTATGGCTTAATGAAATGCCAGAAAATAACACCAAGGCCAGATGCAACCCTTAATCCTTTTAACCACTCCCATCAAGCCCCCACATACACTAAAGAGGAAGCCCTCACTGTCTTAAATCCTTTGATATTTGCATTAATTTGTGACAGCATGACAATTCTCGATGCAAAAATGCAACCTTTCACATTTTTGTTCAACTCTCACACAGCTCCTCCAACCAGAACCAACAACACACAAGTACCCTTCACCCAGTTAACAACCTACAATTGAGAAAAAGCCATTACAAACCCAACTGCGACTTCTGCACTCCCACAAGAGACCAACCTCCCAAAGCTGAGCAGGTCCAGTCAGAAGAGAACCGAAACTAGATTATCAGTCGAGTGTCCAGGCTGATCACTGAGAGTTACAGCTTAAATTTCCCCCTGCAGTGACAATACCATTGTAGGCACTCAGCTCTAGTTTTTGTGTACTTTCAGGATTTCTCACCTTTGCTGGCCATTCCGTGAGCCGCTGGAGGGTGAGGCCTCTGTTGCCTGTCTCTGTCTCCCTGCTCTGCTCAGACCGATGGAGCTGTTTTTGGCCTGCGCTGTGCTAACGACAGCCCCCAACCCACCGGCTAAAAATAGCATGGCTCCATTGTAGCCATCCCCAACCGAGAAGACAGAGTCAGTCATAGATGGACACAAGAGGGGGACATAGAGACACACGTAAACACTCGACAGATACACACTACCACCGACGACTGACAGTGAGACACACACCAGATACAGACAAGTATTCTGTATCAATAACAAACCCTACAAACAAGGTCTTTAGCAGACACGGCAGGTCATCTGAAGCTGCAGTGTTACAGAACTGATGCCAATACATTTGAATAACCATGTAAAAGAAAATGACTATAGAGCTGCAGAATGGTCTATTCATTGCATAGTTCCATAAGGGAAAGAAAGCTTTCATCCCTTTAAGACAAGAGTGAAGGCCATATTGAATACTTTAGTGCTCTCAGTCTTATCATGATAGACTCTTTAGTCCCTCCTGTCTAGTGCTACACAGCCAGCATGTTGGATCTGGCATGTACATACTGTATGTACACCCTCAACTCCCCTTATTGGACATGCAAGTGCAGTCCACTTAGCACAATTAGACCACAATCCCTAGGGACTGTCGCCATGGAGACCAAATTAAGCTTTCTCTGCTAAAACATAAGCATTGCCAACTAGTGTTGGGAAGCCTGGAGGGGAAACCTCCCTTTCTCTTCTGCTCAGCATACTGACTTTATGATTTGAGCACTTCCTCTAGAGCAGGGTCTCCAATCTTGTCCACAAAGGGCCGGTGTGGCTGCAGGTTTTCATTCCAGCCAAATAAAAGCCACAACTAACAGCCGTTTGAAGACCAAGATTAATTGAGTAAACAAGTGGAAACAACTGTGGCTCCTGCTTGCCTGGAATGAAAATCTGCAGACACACCAGGATTTGTGGATAATATTCCTGCTGTATAGAGCAGGGCTATTCAATTAGCGGCCTGTGGGCTAGATAAACTTTACTGGCGCGTTGATTGTTTTTTTAGCAGCTAATTAAATGGGGGGGAAATTTGATTAAAATTTGATTTAAGGGCCTTTCACATGGGAGATGACAATCACTCGTCCCTCACTCATTTTCAATGAGAGGTGGGCAGGTAAAGCAGGCGGTGTGGCAAACAAGCTCAACCCCAATAAACTTTCACACGCGTACACAAGAACAGTACGCGCCCACCCGTTTCCGAGTTGAAAAGTTATCAACTTGGCCATAAGCAAACTTAGTTGACACAGAAGCAGAAAATTAGCATATAAAAATATGGTTAATATTTCTTAGGTAATAATTAAATCACTATCAATTATGTAACATAGCTAGCTAACAACTTATAAACCTGACTTCACTGCTATTGTTAAATCCAAGAAATGCCATTTTTGTCACTAGGTAACAAAGGCAGCATGTGTGTGCAAATGTGGTTTAATATGTAAAGTAATGAAATGTATGTAAGGATGGACGCATCCATTTGAATCTTGAAATGGCTTATGGTTCTGCAACTTTGCACTCATATGGCTGTTGATGCAGTGCTATCATGCTTCATGATACTGTTCTATGTTATATAGTTGGTTTCACAATTAGTTTAACTCCTTTGCACTTATAAAGGTAATTAAAATAGGCCTACTGAAAGGACAAGTTATAAATGTTTTACTTTCTTGATGAAGCATATTTGGCCCCCTCACCTGGTACTGTTTTTGTAATCAGTGTGTAAAGTTTGCTCATGAAAACCAGACACAACTGATCAAGATTGATAGATACGTTATGTAATAACGTATCTAGATAGATACATAATGATACGTTAGGTTCTTTTTTATTTCATAAATTATGAAAAAACTAATCTAATTTTGTCAAATTCTAATAATAAAACTAGTATGATATATTTTGTCAAACAGGAATACACCATTCTTCACTAATAGACATCAAAAAAGTTTGCCATTATTTATTTGGTATTAAAGCAGTAGTGGTGATTACAATGCCGGCTAATTGTATGAACGTGTGAAGGACCAGATAGTCAATATCAGTGTCACGTGCGCGGCTGTGCGCGTGACCCAGCGTGGTGGTCGCCATATGTGTTTGTGTTGTCTGTGTAGTCCCGCTCCGTATGATTATGTTAAGTCTTTCCACCTGTTTCCCGTCTGATCCCTCGTTTAGAAGTGTGTATAAGTATCCCCGTGTTCCAGTCCTGTTTTGTCGTCCGATGTTCGATGTCATGTCGTTTGTAGTACAAGTTTGTGTGAGAATAAATGTATGTTTAAAACGGCTTGCGCTTGTGTCCTGCCTCCGCCACTATACCGTGGCAATCAGGTGTTAAGTTATGACGTTGGAGCGTACACGTCGCATTAGGAGTGTACACGTGTTGCCATCTGAATGAATATATGGTGTCAGAACAATTTTTAAAAATGAAGCAAATGGTGTACATTTAGGCTATTTAGATATATTTCATACAAGTGAGAACTTTGAAGGGTACCACTCTGTAGGGGTCAAAAGTAATGACCATTCATAATGTACTTTAACATAATTTCCCATGTGTTTTATTGTCACACAATTGCTGACATTTATGTAGGTTGTATATTCTGTAGGTTACTCTACTAACGCAAAAGGTGTATAATTGTGTGTAATCATATAAACATTGTGCTTAATTAATATCACCTTGTATGTGATTGTATGTTTAATTAGGTTTTTGATGTGTTGTGCTACATTATCTTGCTGTAGGATATGCCAATGATCACCAACCCTTACACTGTAGCCTTTATTAAAAGCGGTACAATTCACTTTTTCTCTGTATTTTATTGTTAATGTGATTCGTACCTAAACTTAACCTACATTTATAGGTGAACTTAAATTCGACACCTTTTTTATATTTGAAGCAGCCTTATATAACACTGCAAAGAATCTCAGGAGCAAAGTGTCTATCAGTTGGTCTCTTGATAAGACCTTTTAGGAAGGCCCTTTAAAGTAAATGTTTTTGACCATATAAATGGCTGTCATGAGCGTCCTCCCTTCAAAGGGCCCTGTGTAGGCTTCATCATTTCAGAATGGACCACATTGATTGACTACTAGTGCGCAGCCTCACCTGCAATCTGGATGCATATTGTCGGCCTCTCTGATAGGTTAATTGTAGAGAACCACTGTTCACTGGTTGGCTCTTCTTGAGTGTTTTGACAAAAGGAAGCTGGCGATGTATGTGCCATGTCATCAGTCTGCGATGTGGTTGTGGGTTCTGTGGCGACAAGCATCTCTGACTCATGAAGCTGTTTAGCTGCAGAGTTAACAAAGATTAGCTACCGTTACTTCAGCAGAAATTCTTAATACAGCAAGCTAAAAGTATTCAAATACAGAATTGAGCTCACCTCACACATTTACAATCACAAGTGCTTTATTTAAAGCTCCTGTCAGCTTATTTTCAGAATTAGCTTCTTACTATTATCTATAGCTTCCATGGTGAATTTACTATCGACTGCTAAGAAAAGAACAGTGTTGGACTTTTCAGTTGAGACATTTCTGAATTGTTTTTTTTTCCTGCTATTTTCTTCTGGCCAGTTTGTGTTGGATGGAACTTTGGTGTACAAATATGAATAAGGGATATGCTTATGTCAGCTGCCTGCTTTACCCACAGAAACGGAAGTTTCTCGCTTGCATCACGTGTAATAAGTAAGTGCAATAATAAGTGTAGCTTTTTAAATTAGCTGAAAGCAGCAATCAAACACGCACAAACCGCAATCGTATTATTTTTGCCGCTGGCTGCTAGCACCATGTCCCTAGAAATGTAGAAAATACACCTTACGTTGTTTTTGACTTACAACTTGTGTAAATCCAAAAGTGTTGCGGAAATGTTTCTCTTTCTCATTTCTATCCTTTCCACCTCATTATGCGAGTTTTTGTAGCATTTACTTATAATTAAACTGTAGCTAAGAATATACAGTGGGGTCCTAAAGTCTGAGACCAAATTGAAAATATGGAATTTATTTTCATTGGCACTGTATGGCACTCTAAAACACTTTGCTGAAACTGGATCAGTCGTATCCAAAGCACTATCAGGCAGACCAAAAGTGAGCCCACCATCAGAAGAGCAATACATAAAGCTTTGTTCACTGAGAGAGAGAACAGCAACTTCATCACAGATACAGAATG
>JAOUQW010000047.1:14955786-14990100 GCA_028565825.1 Olivaichthys viedmensis | reverse complement strand
ACAGTGGCAGCTTGGCGGAGCTGAGGCTTGAACCCACGACCTTCTGATCAGTAGCCCTAACCACTGAGCCACCACTGCCCTACACTTGATTAGATGGGGTAGAAACAAATTGTGCATAGAAACAGATGGACTCCAGTGAGTAATTATATACCTACAAAGTGCACCTATAGGTAGGTGTAGGTGTACCTGATTGCTTTAATATGTTGCCATTAATATACAGTATGTGATAATGTAGTAGCTAATGAGGCAGAATTAAGTCCTGGATGGGAAAAACCATGGCTGACAGTGACCTCAGTTGATCTCAAAACACAGATGAGACAGATGAAAAATCACACTTTTGGCCATCCAGACCTCGGCTGAGAAACGTAGTTAGGGAACCCCTGAGGCAAATTAGGTGGGAAAGCATTCTTGGTAACATTAGGCTAATGAAATCACTTGAATTGGTTCAAGTGAGCACTAATTCGAGCCAGTGACAGTCGCTTTTCGCTTGCACAAAGTGAGTCGTCTTCTTTCGTTTCTCTTTTTTCAACGGCTGTTACACACCGGTTCCTCTGCTCTGTCTCTCCTCCCTGTTTCCCACGTCTTCACTACACGACTCAACCAGACGACGGTAGTCTTTACAGAGAGACGCAGGAGGAAGCGGACGAAGGCTTTCCTCTCCCCCCGTCCTTAAACCTTCATTTAGACGTTCATCTGGTTTTTTGATGCGCTTCTCGGACGCGAGCGTTATGGAGCTCCTCTTACAGACGCTGGACAAAACTGAAACGAAGAGGAAATGACTCTTCGTGTTGGGCTGTATCATACACCATCTCGTCCCTTGTGTCAACGGCGCGTTTTTTCGGAGTTTTCACCGGATCCGGGGGTTTTGTTTAAGAAGAAGTTTTATGGGCGACGCATCGCTGAAACGGATGTATGTTGAGCGACCCGGCGTCAGAGAAATGGAAATTCTGCTGACAGGTGCGTGGGTCAAGTTACTCATCATCGATTGTAACGAATGATGTAAAACGGAATGCGATCTTGAATTGAAACTGCTGTGCAAAACAAAGATGTATACACTTCGCATTATTGGCTACTACATAGTCCTAACCTAATTTGGATGCAACAACAAACAAACAAAAAAGGGCTTCAAGTAAGAAGTTCATTTTAGACGCCTCTTGAAGAAGATTAAAATAGAATAAATGCCAGTAAAAAAAAACAAAAAGCAAAAAAAAAAACAGCTTATTTTGACTCTATTCAACAGTCTTCCTAGGCTCAGGGTAAGGGCGACCCAATGATGATCCCAAACAATACGTGTGAGAACATCACGCACATCCATGTGCACGAGAACCCTGGGAATCTGGTGGTCAGCGCCATCATGTTTCTCGCTGGCGTAGTGGGCAACCTGCTAGCTCTGGCCATCCTTGGGGTCCACCAAAAAGAACGGAGAACCAAATCCTCAGTCTTCTGCATCCTAGTAACAGGACTTGCCGTGACGGATCTGGCAGGGACGTGCTTGCTCAGTCCACCCGTGTTTGTGTGCTACGCTCGCGCCACCTCCCTGGTGGGCCTAACCGGGGACATGCACCTCTGTGAATCCTTCGCTTTCGCCCTGACCTTCTTCGGCTTGGCGTCCATGCTGATCCTGTGTGCCATGGCAGTGGAGCGCTGCCTGGCCATCAGCCACCCATACTTCTACTCCAAGCATGTGCGGCGTCGCTTCGCCAAGGTTGCTCTCTTCCTAATCTACCTTTTCACAGGCGCCTTCTGTCTGCTGCCTATCTTTGGCATCGGCCGCTACAAGCAGTACTGCCCTGGCACATGGTGTTTCATCAAAATGGAGGCCGAGGGCGAGGGTGAGGAAGAGGAGAGACGCACACTTGCCTTCTCACTCTCTTATGCTCTGCTAATGGCCCTGCTCATTGCTGTGGTCTTTGTCTGCAACGGATCAGTCATCGTGAGTCTGTGTCGCATGCACCGCAGCCAGATCACACGCCGCGGATCTGTTGTCTCGGCCGGGCGCAAGAAAAGGCTTAGCACCTGGTTCGGCCAGGGTGAGGAAGAAATGGACCACCTGGTGCTGCTGGCCTCTATGACTATCATCTTCGTCATCTGCTCCCTGCCTCTCACTGTGAGTACATGAACTGGTCATATCTCACTCTTGGCCAGATAACAGTTAGGTAAAGTGGATTAAAAAAGCAATGGGACCTGCAGCAAAATGCTGAAACACAGTTAGTTGAGCTCCATACAATATGAACAATTCTATAGAAAGGCTACTAAAATATAGACAAGCTTGTAGACATAAGAAAAAAACGAATTACTTGAGACAAGTCCTTTGGGTCCAGAACCACCTGTTTTCTATTTCCAGTTCCTGTCCCAAGGCATCAGTTTTATTAATGTAGCTGAATAATTGGCCAATTCTGAATGCAATTGCTCTAAAATATATCAGCTGTAAAAGTTTTCTGAGGTGAAGGTAAATTGTTACCAGTTCTGAGTTGTTTAGTCTGTGAGCATTTAAGATGCATATGACTCTCTCTTAACAGTGCATGTGATTTCTGGGTTTGACAACATGCTGTAGTTCCCAGTTACAACTGATCAGTCAAAATGTGATCATTTAGGAACAAATGGCTGTACCATGATTTTGGGCACCTTGGTACAACGCTGCATGACTGACGCAGGCACAAGTCTTACAGGAAGAAAAAAAACCTTTTCGTTTCAGTTTTTAGGATCTACATTAGCCGTAGGTGTGTCTCGGCCTACTGAGATTTTGCATAACAGATGCTAGAGTACTTGAATAGTACTCTCCTGCTGTAATTTTAGCTCCGTTTAAGCCTTTCCTCTAACTGAAAAGTTTATTACAGGTCTGGCAAGCCAGGAGGAGTGGATTAGACCAGTTTGGCATTCATTGGCCCAACTGTTTCTGTGCCGGGCACGTATTTACAAACTTTTGTATATCACAGCTGCTATCAAATCAGCTTTCCTTCCATGCGTATCTTTCAGCTATTGTTTTTTTTTGTCAAGGAAGAAACAGGATGTCTTGCATTTATTTCATCATACCTTTTCCATGAAACTTGTTTTTTTTTGTTGATTTACTTACATCATAGTGATCTTCCTTATTTTCCCATTGCTGAATATAACTGAAGGAAGTTGCTGCACTCACAGATGAGGAGATGGGAGTGTTGAAAGGAGTTCAGAACACCGGTGAGATCAGATCAAAAAGTCACAACAAGTGTTGTTTCATAGTTTTCATTTATCATATGGCTCATGGACCATACTCGGCACAGAATTGATACTGATGTGGCAGTGGGATCTTAGTGGGTGTTGTGATGGTACGATCAGACAAAGCACATATATAAATAAGTATATACCTGATCCACCAATATATTATATATTTTTGTAGAATATACAGGTAAAACTTGTATGGGCCAAATACAGATAGGAAAGTGCTCTGTCTCTCTTTCTCTCTCTCTCTCTCTCTCTCTCTCTCTCTCTCTCTCTCTCTCTCTCTCCCTTTCTCTCTGTACCTGTATTTCCTGTTTGGACATCCTAACTGTTTAACAATGCACTCCAGGTGAGTATTACTATTGCTTGTTACATAATACTTAAGCACCAAAATAAAGGGAAAATTGATATGAGGAAAGCAATGACTAGCACGAGTAGTTGGGATCTCCTTTGTTCCAGGGAAACACTATATTTTTAGTATTATTATCATGTAAGCAAATAGCTGCACCGCTGTAATCCTTTCGCACACACCAAACACGCTGATAGGCCACCTTTTCTTGAGTTCACTATCAGTACTACACAGTGTGACCTGGGAATATCTTAGTACTATTCCCTAGTACATGTATGCATGCCATGTGGTCTGGCGAATATCACTGAACTGCACACAAAGTAAAAGAAGTACAAAATCTATGAATCTAGGTACACCTGATTAAATGTCTGACATGTTGTGTGGTCCAGTGGCTGAAAAAAAAAAGATCATGACAAAACTAATTACTATCAATAAAAGGCTCCCCAGACATGGTGGCAAGCTACCATCAGATAGTATGCTAGCAGACAACAATACAGCAATAAGCACAATTCTAATGGCCATAATAACTGAAACTAACAAACTGGTGTATGCTTCGGCAGCAGTGATGCTTGTGATACTAGATTCCAAAATCCAAGCTTCAAGCCACCCTTGAAGACTGAAAACCAAGGTAAAGATGAGGAGGAAAAGAAGTCAGCAAGCTGACAGAGCTCCATAAAGGTACAAGGATCAAGGATAGAACCTGCCTACTGAAAAAGTACAATAGGTGCCCATAAACAAGGCCCTGGAGTCTGCTAAACAAACAGCTCTCGGAGCCAGATTGCAGAGGCCAAAAGAATAAATGCCCTTTTTGCCGAAGAACCATCCAAAGTATACTCTCACCAGTGGCTTGTAATTGTTATTTTTTATTCTTTATTTGTTGTGCATACAGACAGTGGACAGGTGCACATATCCTACTCGCGTGTATGGTATTTTTTATATGGGCCTATAATATGCCATTTGCAAGTTGTGGTTCTAATCAAATTTATAAGAGAGTCAGAGAGGAAGGCGAGAGGGGCGTCATTTGATTACCTGTAGCCAATGCTGTCCAACATCCAGAGACTGAACTTCAGCTGGAAGAGGGGAGGAGGGGCCTAGAAAGTGTCAAATCCACTGTTCTGGCATGACGCATCCATGAGTACATCCAAGCACTGGCCCACAGATGGGGGATATGGATAACATGGAAACAGAGGAGATGCTGAGGCAGGGAATGTACCACCAACAGACATGGGAAAATCCTACCAGTGGCTGGGTAATGCAGGACTGAAGGATAGCACACGGGCACTAATCATGGTAGCTCAAGAAACAAGCACTCAACAGTAGATCACTGAAGCAGGGGTGTACCATATCAGACAGAGTGTAGACTGTGTAAAGAATCCTGCACATAGTAACAGGGTGCAAGATTCGAGCAGGAGCAGCACACACTGAGAGACACAACCAAGTGGCAAGTGATGTAAGCAGTGTTCAAGCAGTAACATCCCAAGTCCAAATGGGTGGAACCACAGAGAGTAGTAGAAAACAACAAAGCTAAGATTCTGTGTAAACTATCCAGACATAGTATTAATAGATTAGGAATAGAAAAGATCAGTGGTGATAGATGTAAAAATCCCAAGTGACTGTAATATCCAAAGGAAAGAATACGAGAAGCTGAAGAAATACCAGGGGACTGAAAGAGAAACTATAGAATGTGGAAAGTTAAAACGAGGGCCGTCCGATTGCTGATAGGAGCTCTAAGATTTAATTGATTAAATCTTAAAACGTTAATCTGCACTATCTATTGGTCAGATCTTTGTAACAAAGCAATACTGATATTGGGATTATAAATATTTTTTCGACTGAGACTGATGCAGCAATGACTTTACCGTACCTAAATGCAAACTTAGAATTAGGATCAGTATGTGTGTATAAGGAATTTAACTCGGGTTGTTGAGCTCTCACTGTGCTTTGTAGACATTATAACAAGATAGCAAGGACAAGGACACAAACAACATAACACACATTTGCTATGTACAGAAGTGGATATTATATACAACTATTGTAATGTAAATAAATAGGAAGACTATTGTACAGAAAAGTTACTGCACCGTAAACACAAAAAACCACATTGCAGACAGTGACACAGTCATCATGTTTGTGGAGGAATTAAGCGTTTACGAGTCTGATGTGGAAAGAAGATATATGGTCAGGTGGTTTTGACGCACATTGAATTGAAAGCGCCTGCTGGAGGGAAGGAGTTCAAATATGTTGTGATATTTTTCTGCTCGCTTCCTTGCTCTTTATATAAGTCTGTTTCACTATGCATGAAGGACAGTGACACTTGATTTAACCCCATAAGAGCACTGAGCAATAATTATTATTTTAAATGCATAAGGGAAAAAAAAAGAGGAACTAGTGAAACACCCTTTGCTCTTTGTTGGAACTGTCAGCACACACCAAGGAAAGGTCATGGTTTTTTATTCACACATTTTACAGCCTTTTAATGCATCTTTTTACCTTCTGAAGGGAACACAAAGAGCAGGTTCACCTTTACAGCGTACCACGCAGAACATGAAATCATATTTTATTGCAGCCTTGAACATTTGTCATCTGAACTTAATTTACAGCTTGACTGCTGTAACAGTTGCTGTTTGCTCAACAAACGAACACCTACATTAGCCTTGACTTTTATTGCACGACCGTAATTCTGCACTGTTCATTTTGGCAACCAGGGGTAAATTTGTAATGGACACGATCCCACCAGTTCATAGCACCTGTGGCTTCTTGTGTTTTTTTTTTGTCCTTTTTCTTTATCAGTTTTAGGCCACTTAACTGTGCATGAAAGTGTCTCATCATTATTACTTGTTGGCAGGGTTGGCACAAAACTGAGCAGGTTGCAAGCAGCTCTTAAAGCACGTCCATGATGTTCTTATTCTAATGAGGTCCCTTTTTTAAATGCAAGTCATAATGAGGAGGGATTTACTGTGGTGTCTCAAGCCTTTTTCGATTTCAGAGGCACACACTCAGATTCACTTAAATCCAGAAATCATTCTAGACCCAATGTTCTAATCTGACCGTATATTTTATTCCTTTTTCTTTTAATGAAAAAAAAAAACACTCACAGTTTAGATTAGTTGGTTGATTTTCTCCTTTATTCTCTTTGTAATTATATTATCCTGCTCGCACATGTTACACATAACTTTCTTAAGCACAAAATAGTCATTTGTGTTTGTCAAAAAATGTTGTGTACCATGTGCTAGCAACCTAATAGATGTTTGTACAGGTGACCTGTGAGGACACAAAATAAATTAGTACTAATCAATATTGTGTTTGACTGAAAGGTCAAACCTTTAAAGCTGATTACAAAGAACAGTTTTTAAAGAAGGTTTCATAGCAGCAAACCCTAGTAGATTAAGGAAGTCTTATTAAGTATTATTAATGTTTTTACATGACAATTTTATTTGATGCACATTTTATAGTAATAGATATTCATAAGGCACATTCAATAACATTATGATTATCCTTAACATTTCCTTAAGAACATTTTCTAACAAACCAAACCTTACCTAGGAATCAAATTTATTAAGACATTTTCAGTGTGAAAATATGTTCATTAAATAAGGTATTGTTCTGATGCAACATTGGTAGGTAAATAAGCTTATAAAACCATATTTTGAGAAAGTCATTGTGTGAGAAGTTGGTGTTTCAGGATAGAGATCTCACATAGGGTTTCCTCATGCATGTTTACATAAGTGCAGCGTTTATAGCATTTCACATTATTGATTAGCATTGGAATGTAGAAAAAAGCAGCAGAGAAAAAGAAGAAGTCAGGTTCTGTACATGGTACAGTCTTGCTTTTCTTGGTTAATAACTTGCAATTATTAACTTATTGCAACTTTCGGTTCGGTCAGATTCAGCGGCACATCAATCACAATCGCATCAACAAACTTGGCTTCCAATGTTGTGCTGCTTTCTTTTATTAGTTAATAAACGGCTCTTTTACACTATGGAATCAGTAGTTCTCTTACTGACTGATCTTACCAACTGCCGTCCACTTTAAGGCTTAAATCATCAGTGAGAATAATAGAGTGAAAGCATTGGTGTGTGCTCACCTTGGTATCCAACTGTTTGAGACTTCTTAAGATTGACCTGGAGTAAAGCGATGAATGTAATAAGGTCACATTTCTTTGTTTTAGAAACCTTTCCTTGACAATTGGTTTGTTTTAAATATAAATAAAGGTTTGGCCCATAATTACACCCGATGAACATAATGTACATGACTCATTAGTGTTACATAAACCCGAAAGTGGATGAGTGAGAGTATCACTGCAAAACTGGGATCTGGCTTCACTGAGTTTAAATGCAAATACTTACAACATTCTTAGCCTGTAATTAGCTGTTTGGCTGTTGACCTAAGGCTCCTGGGGATTTTGTGCATTGATGAAGCCTAGAGAAAAGACCTTATAATGTTCTAGTAAATGAATGGTTCTTAGAGCTGTATCCCCTTTGGCAAAATAAATAAACTGGATAATGGCACTGGATCTGCTCTTTAACACAAAAGAAATAAAGCAACATCCACAAACACATTGGTCCAAGAGTAATTTTCATGACATCAAAGCATGCCAAAGCCACATTATTTTCCTGGCTTCCAGGAAAGCCTGCTCTGTTCATGACTTGGACATTTCTGTTGTATGAATTATTTGCAATAAGAGTGTGATGAAAGATGAAGTGCCACCTGGAACCGATTTATATGATGACACAGTTGGATACGGTTTCTCTGGATATGCACAGAAACAGCCATTTGTATTACTCATCCATCCATAGCTCTTCATTCATTAGATTAGTGAGAATAATGGATTCGATTAGTCGGTTACTAAGCCCTATCCCGTTTGCAGTTGTGCTCTTTCAAAAAACAACAAGCATCGGATAAGTGAATAATATGGAGGCGTTTAATTAATCCTTAGACTACTCATGCCATAGATTACAGTAATGTGATGTATAAAACGTTATGCTGAACTAAATAAGTAGCATGTAACTTCCTTTGGCATCATTTAATCAGTGGTCATTCAGTGAAATAATGCAAGCATCTATTAAAGGTGTAAACCATTTTCTTCAATTGGGACACATACAGTCTGTAACAAGGCGGACTCGGCAGAGCATTGTGCATCCATGTGCAGAAGTTGATGCACAAATTACAGAGACCAAGAAAGCACATCCGAAAGCGGAATCCAAAAAACGTGGTGAGAAATTTGTACACAGAATGATCAAAAGTCAGGCAGGTGAATACAAAGGGAAAATCCGTAAATGAAAAAAAAAACTGAGAACAGTCCAAAGACAAAACCAAAAGCGAGGTACACAGGATAACACGGCTCAGAACTTACTCAAATTGGCAAGACTTTGCAATATAGTATGACTGAGAAACCAGGGAATTTATATAGCCCAGGAAGTGATCGGAAACATGTGAATGTGATCATGAATTTGGAAACTGTATTAGTACTCGGGCGAGTGCGATCTCAGGTGGACAGGAGGGGTATCGTCTGTTGTGGCACGGTCATTGCCCTGGCTAAAAACTCTGATGCTGCAAAATATGTGTTTTTTCAATGATCCCAGGGGCCTGTGTCAATAGGAAATATGACAAATTATCCCTTTTATTTCCTGTGAGGCCAAAATATAAGTGTAGTTTGTGTTTTGCGTTAGTAATTTTTGGCTGACCTTGTTTCATTGAAATGAAAAGTCCATTTAAATGACTTTCACTTTTCATTTGAAATCTGTTTAGCAAAAATCACCTTTAAAGGAGCTATAAAAGCTTTAGTCCTTACTGAGATACCAAATAAATGCAATTAAATAATATTGCCATGCCAACTAGAGTGCTGGATTAGTCAACTGACTTAAAGTGTCTCCAGTTTAGTCGAATAGTGGCTTTGGATTGACCCTAAAACTAGAATCGAAGTTAAAATTATACCAGTTAACGTCAAAATAGATATGTTGAGGCATAATTTATTGGCTTTTTGTACATGGAGAATGCAACCAATCACACTGGGTCTCTTCTCTACAGTAAAACTCTGCTGAATCTGCAGATGTCATGAATGAACTCATGACTACTGGGACTTATCAAGTCTAGTTTCGTGCGGACGCCACAGCTACGCGAGCGTCATTGATCACTAGTCGCGTCCGTAACGTCCGTACATCTGGAGGCTTAACAACTTTGTCCACTAGGGAGAAGGTCAGAGCCGAAACATCACCAGCACCGGACCACATCCTGATTTTGCACAAAGATGTAAACCGTGCAGATGGCGGGAGTTCAAGAGGCTATTATAATGTGTATATGGAGAAAACTGCAGAAACAGCAGCAGCGGCGCCAACGTAGACGGTGTATCAGGCTATTAAACCAATCTGGTCGCCACAACGGAGAGTTTATTTCTCTCGTTCTACCGATCGGCGCGTTGCTTCACTATACTGCTCTCGCCATTTACGCCCGTATTGCACCACATGTGTACGTTGCGTGAATTTTTTGGGACGTACACAATCGATGTGCTAAATGAACGCAGGATACGGACCGGCGCCATTTTAAATGTCCGTCTACGTTATCAACAGCAATTATAAACCGGCCCTAATTGCATTGGTGGGTGGTAATCCTGGTTTTCAGGTCTATAAGACACTTTAAACTATGGAAAATGTCTAAAATGCCTAAAAAAGTCTTGTTTTCATTTAACCATTTTCGTGGATCACAGAAATCATCTGGTTTATTGAATGTTGTTTAAACAGTGGTTATTATGGATGAATGGAAGGCAGGCTTTCAGTATGGACCAAGGCCCAATTCCTTGTATGTTACTCATCTATACCAAGCTTTTCTTACTTTAGTGAGCTCCAATTAACCACATACTTGTAGTCCTATTAAACCTGATTAACGCATGATATACCTTGACACACTCAGCTATAGAAAATGCATTGTGAATAGCATAGGACAGTGGTTTTGTCATCTCTAACAAGTAGAATGCATTATGTATTTCTTCCTAAAAGCCTTCATTCAGAGGTTACCAGCCTACACAAAAGTTGCAAGGTTAGAGAGACAGGCTTAAGATAACCATGAGAAACAATTTTTCCCAGTCTATTTAACGTTGTAGATGTTGTAGATAATGTATTTTATCTCACAGTGATTAATGAAAGCCTAGTTTGTGACCTTCTGAAGATTTACAAGAGACCAGCATTTATATTTTATAGATAAATGACAGATAATGGGATATTTCTAAATAGTTGCCATGTATTTAAGGAATTTATGTTGTTTTAAGTTCTAATTATAGAGACCATGTTACATTTCTGTGGATTTAAATCATGTCCACTGCCTATATCTTGAAATAGCTTCCAGTTTGGAAATCATTTACTTTTACAGTTACATAATGATAATAAAAGTTCTTGGTAGTTTATGTTGATTACAATTTTCTTATCTGAAAGGAGTGAGAAGAGTCTGTTGACTTTATTTATTATCTCATCATGTATCAGCAGCTGTCTATCTCTGCAGACATTTATTATATCCACTCAGGTGTGGGAGCCTGTCTTCAAGATGCCAAATTCAGAGACAAGGCCTTATTTATGCAGATGTGGGACTTTCCCTTTGATCAAGATCAGTGCAGTTTGTTTGTACTGTTCAACTGATGGAAATGACCCCAATAAACATTGTCCATTTTTACTGCTCCACATTTGTATTCTGTACTACAAGATGTCTAGACCTTGGAATTATAAGGTTCTTTCTGACTTTTGGCAAACATTTGTTTAATGTTATAAATTCCCCACGCTCACCCACTCGGCCAATCCATGGCCTCCTCTGTACAAGGCTAGTTTGAGTATATTTGAGTGCATGCGGTGTTATAGAATGTTTAGTTTTTTTAAAGAATTACATGAAATCACATGATAAAAAAAAAAAAAAGATGTCATCATTTCTCAATCATTTCTCAAGTTCTTGAACTTGAACTTGAACTTATAGTAGTTGTTCGAATTGGTTGTTCTCAGTTGTTCAGAGGCAGAATATATGTGTGTTTGTATGAGAGTTTTATCCACAGGTTCATTTTAAAGTCATTCAGTGAAAAAATGGTAAACATGAAATAAGTAGTTATTTTATTTGCTCATGCAATAAGTTTGTACTAAGTTATACTTGGTAGAAAACTAATTGAAAAAAGACAAACACACTTAAGAGAGACGCACACTTATTATCTTATTATCAATCTACATACAGTGAATATGGAAAGTTTTCAGACCCTTTCAAGTTTTCCACATTTTGGTATGTTTCAGACTCATCATTCAACTCATTTTTTCCCTAATCAATCTACACACAATGCTCCACAGTGAGAAAGCAAAAACAGGTTTTTGGAATGTTTTTTTATAAATTTATTAAAAATAAAAAAAGATATTTCAGTCTTTTATTTTTAATACATTTATAAAACATTCCAAAACCCTGTGTTTGCTTTCTCACTGTGGAGTATTGTGTGTAGATTGATTAGGGAAAAAATTTGTTGAATCAATTTAAAGGTTAGTCTGAAACTTGGAACTGAAACTTGTGGAAAACTTGAAAGGGTCTAAAAACTTTCCATATGCACTGTACTGTCATATTAAGCAGAGTTGGGTAAAGCATCTTTGTTATTCTTAAAGTAATTCTTCCTGTTGTAATTGTTTGTAATTTAATTTACATATAAATACATAAAACAAATAAATGTTTTAATTAATTTTGTTTTATTTTATTTATTGTGCTATTGTCAGTGTAGTAATGTGGTTTAATAATTCCAATAATTGAAAAATAAATACTTATTCATTCTCATTGTTACTGTTATTCATTTAGATTTCTATTTTAAAAAAGGTACTTTTCAAGAGACTCCATTTTTACTGTCTGGTACAACAACAGAGCTAAACTCAAAACAAGATTTTAAAGTTAGAAAGTTCTATGTGCGAATGAACCCACCTTAAAAAAATAAACTTGTTACATTTATACCTGATTTTTTTTACCATTTTGTCATTAAACCACCTCTAAAAATAGAAAAATTAGGAAACATGAAAGAAGTACATATGTATGCATTATTGAGGGTCAAAACTTTATTGTTCAATATCTTAAAAACACAGACTTGTCTGATAGAACCTTATAATTCCAGTGTGTTTCATTTAACTCTGTTCACGGACCATTAAACTTCACAGCTGCTGCTGGGTTCCTATTCAAATTGGTTACAAAAATAGTGAAGGGTGGCAAGAGGGAGGCTGAAGATGAGAAGGGAAAAGTCAGGAGAAAGACAGGGATTGGACCGAGTGAAGAAGTGGACATGGGAGAATCTCAGAGAGAGCGGGAGCTGAAAAGGAATTATGAATGAAGTGGTGAACTTGCAGTGATGGCTGCTGCTACGAAGCTGTACTGGCAAATCATTAGTTCATTCCTGAAAGAAGACAGAGCTTCAGACTTGCCCACCAAACTGTTACTAACACTCAGTGAAGTCATCTGCACATCTGCACCACTGACTCAGGTGAGGGAGTCTCACCAACTGGTGATGTATTGTGACGCCTGGAACCACAACATCTGCGGCTGATTTTTAGTCATGGCTCTTTAAAACCCACACTGGAAAGGTTGAACTTTTTGAACACTCTGATGTCTAGAGCTGCAATATTAAAAAAAAAAAAAAAAAACTTTGGGGAAGAAAATAACCACAATTAGCTGTTGCAGGCCTGGTTAAATACCACAGAGCTGCTCTGTCATGGAGCCAGACAGGATCTAGAGGGGGCAAATCCTATTTGGTGTGTCTAGTTGTGAACTGTTTCTTCCTGCTACAGCTCATATAACAGGTGTCATCTACTTGTTCTCTGTTTTTTATTTTATAGCTTAGTGTTGCCGTTTGGAATTGTCCAGATGCTGTTTATGCCTCCCTTTTATCTAATATTTTTTTTATTTAATGATCGATAGAGAACAGTACACTCTACATGTATAGCACAGTAGTCCTACTCAAGCTTACCAACCAGAACTGGCGCAAAATCTTTGACTAATCCTGGTGTTATACTAAACATACCAAACAACAGCTATCACAAACAGTGCAGTAATAAAATATTAACCTTGACTAGCTAGCTAACATTTCCAGATAGTTTGACAGCAAAATGTTTACTGGCAGTTTGAGGGCACATGTGACATTGGGCTTCTTGCTACAAATTGTAGGAATGAAACATCACTGCTACTTTTTGCTGCCGGAGATTTGAATGGCTGTGTCTACCAAATGTATGTGGATTATGTTATTATCAATAATTATTTAATTCTGTCTGACAGGCCAGTCTGACTGGCCATTAAAAACATTGTAATGTGCTGCATCCCGCCCATGGGCCGCTTGTTGAATTGGCCGGATGTATAGTGTTGGCCAAATGTCTGTTTCTTGTGATTTTATGGCAGGTAAAAATTAATCAATCAATTAATATTTTAAGTGAGATTTACATTAGGAAGTTATGGAAAGTTGTTATTTATTATAATGAACAACATTGGTTAGAACACTAAAATTGAAGCAGTGATTCCTTGCCTAGTTTAATTTTGTTGCATAACCAGAAGTATGAGGGGTAAAAGTAGCAAAAATTAATTCATAAAAATGGATTTGATAAAAAAGCATGTGAAGTAAAAATCAAGTGATAAACAGCCATTTGATTTGATAAATTCAAAGATGATTTGAATGAGATTTTCTAAAATATGAGCCATGTTCATCATTTCCGCCACGAAACTACCATTAGCATGGAGTGGTTACACAGAAGAGTAGAAGTGACAAATATTCTTTGATAATAAGAAAGGCGATGAACAAGTATGTGAATTTTAAAAAAGTAAATTAGTCCCTAGAGGGATGATTTGATCATCATTTATCATTTTATTTATGCATAATTGTATTATTTCAGCATTTGTCTCCATCGTTTATCGTTTGCAGTGGGTCATTTTTGTTACTTCATCGATTAGCCTGGGCAATTATGTTTATATGCAGCGTCGCTGTATCGCGTCGGCCTGTGCACTGCTCAATTAACATTAATGATCTAAAACCTCCTAGAATTTAAATTAGCCAATAAAGTCGGAAGTAACAAAAATGACCCACGGCAAACGATAAATGAGGCGGTAATGACAAAAAATACCCACGCTAAACAATGAACAAGGTAGACCAAAATGCTTGCTTAAATTGTAAAATGACGTTACAAAAATGACACAATAAATGAATAGATGATTTATCAAATTACATTTCTAATGACAACTGAGATTTTATTCACATACATTTTCATCGCCTTTCTTTTTATCAAAATATATTTGTTACTCCCACGCTTCTGTGTAACCACCCTGTATGTTAATGGTAGTTTTGTGGTGTGAATGATTAATGCTGAAGGATGGAACGTGGTGATAAACGATGAACACGGCTCATATTTGATCAAATCTGAGCTGTTTTAAACAATAATCTTTGAGTTTATTCAATCAAATGGTTTATCATGTTTTTTTTTTAATTCACTTGCATTTTGATCAGCTCAATTTTTACTTCACATGCATTTTTATCAAATCCATTTTTATCAATTGAATTTTTGTTATTGTCACCTCTCACAGAGAAGTCTTTGTTGCGTGTTATCATTATTTTCTAGATACTGTTTGAAGAAAAACATGCCTCTGGACATTATAAGGGTCCAACATAATTAAAACCATGAAATGTATGATCCCCGTGACATTTGAGGTTGAGACTGTTGACGTGATTTTGGTGACGTGTTTTCTCTGTGGTCTGAGAAATCTTCCATCTTTGACCCTCAAAGCATCTTGGGAGTGGTTGAAATTTTTGTTTAGCCTCAGTGTTTACAATTAACTTTATTTAAGGATATATATGAAGAGGCCAATGTTAGTTCAAAACTAGCCAGACTTCTTGGTGTCCCTAGAAAGTCGGGTACTTTTTCGTCAATAAACGTGGCCAAGAACTACCTACTAAAAGAGGTAATTTGACTGACATGGCAACCCACCGACCACAGACCTTTCCCGTAGCCCATCGGCAAATACGCGAGGATATCTCATTTGCTCGTCACTAACTGTTTAGTTATTATTTTCGATCCAGTGACTACATCTTGCTCCGAAAAGCTCATCGTGTCACGATGTTCAAAAGGTTGTTTTCAGTGCACGGAAGTCATTTGGAAAAAAAAGTGCGTGTCACGATTCATTGTCTTTTCTGTTGACTTTATGCCACCTTTTTATAATATAAGCGTAACAGTAGTGTAGTAATGCACAAATATATGAAACCTATTACTGAGATAAACAATGTACAATAGCAAAAATTATGTAAATAAATAATGCACTATTCTGTACTAATTTATTAAATCTTGTCATCTACAACACGTTTTAGCGAGAGTGGCTAAGTTACTACTCCACTATACATTACTGCGTTCCAATAATCAAAGCCTTTGAGTGAGAATACGAATTAGAAAATGGCGGTGCAGTGATTTGATTATATCAAGACACTCATTGAAAATGAACGCTGTGTTAACTACTGATATTAATCGCCTCAAAAAATCCTGATCAGCTCAAATAATTGTGATTAGACGATTATGTAATAATTGTTACAGGTCTGCGTACAATAGGTATCCGACACGCTGTGGGCCATAGGCGAAGTGTCTGAGGCTGAGACTGGTGTAAAACTAGAGTCCACTGTATGTTTGTGTGTTTTAGTTGCTAATCCATATCCTATATGAGGTTTAGCATCCATCAAGTAGATTACTAATCATTTGGCATGTCAGTTAATCGCTTTTTATGCACTTTACTCCAGAAAGCCACATTCCCAGCCTCAGAGCTGAAAGTAACCACGCCGGCCGCATTTGACTGCCAGTCTGCTCCAGCACTGTGTTCTATGATCTTTAACCTCTGCTTCACCTTCTCACTCAACACCTAACCAAAAAAGGTAGATTAGAAGATTTAGCTCATACTGTGTCTCTAATACTGAGAATAGGTACACTCAATGTTTACTCCAGTAGTTTGTGCAAACCAGTTGCCTTGATCCATCCAAGTTGCTCTTATTCAATTTCCTTGTGTAGATTGTTTTAGTAAGTAAGCTAAACAAACCATGTTTTTTTATTATGGACAAACATCAAAGAATTACAACACTCTCAAACATGGATTGTCCTGATTGGATTAGCTAGCTTTTAATATAGTTTACTTGCAGGAGTGTTTGCAAAATTTTGGGGTCCTCCTGCAAGCCACAAGATGAGGCCCCTACCACGAGTGCAGGCGTCATGCAGGAAATTTATAAAGGGGGCCAGGTGTGTATGAAGTCTACGGACTGCACACTGGCAGGCTAATGCATACACACGTTGCATGAAATTAGTGTGCACCATGATCTATTAATGTCAGAGTATGTCCCCCGTTGAATACCAAATAAATGCGTACTCAGTCATTTGGAGAAAAAAAACACTGATGAATCACATTTAAGACTTTATGTAGACATAGGACAGCTCATATGTTACAGCTTATGGTACAGGCAGCAGTGCTTAAAAACACAAATGAGAGCATGCACTTACACTATAAGTCCACCCTAACCTCACTGTTTAGACTAATAATCACAATGATGGTAAGTGCAACTTTTTCACATGCACATACAGTACCATGCAAAAGTCTTTGGCACTCAAGATCTTTAATATCAATTTTAGATATTGTGTCTATTTTATGTCTTCTGCATAAGTGTGTCAGTAGAAAAGAGCAAATTTTAGATTTCCAAACATTAATTTTCCAAATATAAAGAACTATATTTAGCAAAAACATAGTATGGCCTCCGCAGAGCCCTGATCTCAACATCATAGAGGCTGTCTGGGAACTGCAGAGACAGAAGCCAGTGAGAGCCAATGTCTGCAGAAGAACCGTGGCAAGTTTTCCAAGATGCTTGGAACAGCCTAACAGTTGATTTCCTTATAAAACTACATGACGGTGTGCCTAAGAGAATTGATGCCATTTTAAAGGCAAAGGGTGGTCCACTAAAAATAATTTTCACTGTTTAGTGTTCTTTATTTATTTATTTATTTATTTTTTTTTTTTTAAATTTAGACATTTTTCATTATTTTTGAAAGCATATTTGCTTTACATATTTATTTTACATGTGCCTTTACTTTTGCACATTACATGTATTAGAATTCTATTTCCCAATGTAAACATTTAGCAATAATTCAACAGATAACCATTTCTAACATTCAGTAAATGTCTCTGGCAAAAGCCCTGCTATATATAAGCACTGCTATAATATTGTTAGTTAAGTTACAAGTATCTACTTGCAGATGCTGTACAAAAGAATTTCAGTAGTTTATGCTTTTGTGCATGGCCTCAAATCATGGACCGCATTGGTGACCCATATGCTGCTGTTTACTTGTCACTTGTTGGCTAGATTTATAGGCTTTCATCTACTGACAACTGAACAACCTACTTGAGTTGCCCCATTTTTCCTCTTATTACCTGACTGTCTGACTAAAACAATGTGGGAAGCCTGCTTTACTGATGCCAATTTGCTGTTTAAGCCTACTTATGTCTGATGCAGGTCATCTCTCTTTACATCTCCATTAATTTGTTCCATCAGCAAATACACTTCCTCTCTGAGAGGTTCATAAGAGTGTATGCAAAGCTATCAAGCTGCCATCAGAGAGATTTTAATCAAAACCTGCAGGTTTTTGATGTAGTGTGCCACAATTCAATTAAAATATTAGCTGATTTTGGCTAATACAGTATATCAAATGTCGTATTTTGTAGTATGACTCATGAGGTAGATGCATTTCATTCCGGTGTCTATGCAGTCTTAGTGGAAAGTACTGTGAAAGTTGAAGATGACATTTTTCAAATACATTTTGAATGTGCTTTGGAAAATTACAGACTTTGACAACACCAAACATATTCTTACACCCAAGTCATACTTACTAGAAATTGGATCTATTGAACTGTGGTTTATTGGCTTTATCACCGTATAAACCAGCTGCAACATAAGTCTGTACTTAGTAGTTGCAACCCTTTTTCTAATGCTTAAACAAATATTCAGTGCCCATTCATCATTTGTTAATGCTTGTGTGTATTTGTGATGAGTAATATAAAACAATCAGGATTAGCATAATGTCTGTTATGCAGACAGTTTACTCACAAATAGCAAATATCCATAAAACCTTGTTGTTGTTTTTTGTTGCTTCCATTAATTTTAATTTCTTGATCTGAGCTGGTACAACAGCTGCTCAGGCTCTCCCATGTTTACCCAGAAATTAAAACTCCACACCACAATCTGTGGAACCATTCCTTTGTAATTTATAACTTCTAAAATACTAATGCCATTACAAACACAGATGTGAAAAGAAATCCCGAATCCATAAATCATAATAATCAGAAGTGAGTTACAGAATTTATTTAGAATACTTGGGAAGTCTCTGAGCTGACGAAAATCCTAAAGGTCAGCTGTCTTTCCTGAAAGCATGTTGGCACCAGAGATTATTTCCATTTTGCCCGACTCCATTATCATGTAATATGCATTTGGCTCCACAAACTCTTCCTGCTCAGAAACACAAGGTGATGCTCTGCCCTGCTACACTGACTTGCAAAACAGACAGGCTTTGCTGCATTCGAGTGAATCGAGTCCTTCTCTGGCCTGAACACATTTCCCTTCATCCTTCAATTGAGACCCACTTTTGTGTGTCCACCCTGTCCCCCTCATCCTTTCAGCATGACATCTTTCTCCAATTATTAGAATCCCGGGTGAAAAAGACACAGATCCAACTTCTGGACTGATCTGGTTGTTGTGTGCTGTGTTTGCATGGTAATGTCCTCTGTGGTTGTGCAGGAGTCAAACAAGGCTGATCAGAAGGTCGTGGGCCATGTATCATGGCTGACCCTGCGCTCTGACCCCAGCTTACCGATATGCGAAGAATCAAATTTCACTGTACTTGTATATGTGACAATAAAGAAGCATTATTATTATGTATATGTGACAATAAAAAGGCATTCTATTCTATTCTTCTGTACAAAGACAGAGGAGCTGGTTGGCAAGGCAGTCAATAGAATTTAACAAGCCAGTTGATTTCTGTTCAGTTTTGTGATTTAAAGGACTATGCTGATAACCTGTCATAGGTCTATTTATGAATAACAAACAGGTCTGATCTCAAGCTTTTGACTGTCAGTTGTCTTTCAGAAATGATATTGCCTTGCAAAAAGGCAGAAATGTAGTGAGGAATGCAGAGTATCTTTTATTTTTCAAATCATCTATTTCTTCAAGCAGAGTCGTTATTTCTTAAATTTCCCATCTGGGATTGATGGTGTTATCTTATTTGATCTTTTTCAGCTCAAAATCAAATGTTATACACCACCTCCATAACAACAAGCTGTTTGGTGAAAAATAAGTACTGCATACAAGGAAAAGCCCCCAAACCCTCAGTAAAATATGGTGGTGGATCATTGATGCTTCGGGGCTGTTTTGCGGCTGGTGGTGCAGGGGCTCTTGGGAAGATTGACATCATGAATTTTGACAAATACCAGAATATTTTAGCCCAAAACCTTTTTACCTCTGCCAGAAGGTTAGGACTTGACCGATAGAGCTTTCAACAAGATAATGAATCCAAAAATGCATCCAAATTAACACCGAAATTGAAATGAAAATAGTTGATAACCATGTTTTGTAATGGCTATCTCAGTCTCTCCATTGAACCCTATTGAAAACCTGTTATCTAAACTGAAGAGAGCAGGCCACACGTTCAAACCTAAGAATATAAAGGAACTTGAAATGTTGTGCATGGAGGAGTGGTCCAAGATCCCTCATCATAGACATCACAGGAAGAGACTCAAACAAGCATTTTGCAGATCAAATTGCACTACTTAAGAACTTATTGTGTCCGAAAAAATATTGTGTTTAAATGAAAACTTTACACCGTCTCCATATATTTGAGCTCAAAATATCACTAACTGCATGTATTATTCTTTTCATATACTAATATTTGCTCATTTTCATTAAGGGCGCCAATAATTCTGGAGAACACTAAGTAGTTTAAATTTTATGAAGCAATTCTATAGCAAAGATGAGCAAAATAAATAAATAAATAAATAAATTGTAGCTGTTAAAAGCTTTAACTGCAACACCACTATCCACGAAGCATTGTGGTAAACCCACGTTTGCAACATTTCTGTTGTACATTCACTGCAGTACAGCGTGTACCAGCAGTTCTCCTTGGGCTCGGAGTTGGGCAGATTTGATTACAAGCCAGCATCTTTGACACAGAGTAATGTTCAGCGATCTCCTCTGCCTTAAAGGGTCATTTGCACATCAGTGCCAGGAAAAGGCTGTGCTTGGGTCAGCATTGGCATAGCACCGAATTAGAACCAGTCTTACCCTTTTGGGGGATGGGTGCGTTAAATAACCATAGTTGCAAGAGTTCTGTCAAGTCGTTTTGCTTCAATTCCACAGTGAAATTATTCCAGATTAAGGTAAAACTCTGGATGGAGCGTGGACCAGATGAAGAGGGGAATAATAAAGTGTATAAAAATGGATGTTTAAAACAGAAATCCCAGTGTGTGCAAGTCAGTTTAATGGGCAGAGTGTGAGACATTTATCACAGCCACATTTTTACAGCTGCTTGGTTGACTTGTGTTTGTGCTCCTTTTGGAGTATTGTAATGTTTCAGTTTGCTGCTAGGTTGTGCGTGTAATTCAGTGACCTATTAATACTATTTTCTTTTGGACAAAAACGCTAACATACATTCTGTAGTAGTTAATGCAGAATGTTAACTACCCCACGTGTGCAGCCATGCTTGCCAGATTCAACCAGAAATCACCTCATCCATTTTATACTATTACCTTTACAAGCAGTAGGAAATAGCCAATTATCCATCATCTTTATCGGAAGGAAGAATAAAACTGTTTACTGGTTATATTGCCTAAAAGAATTACAAGTGTTATTAAGCACAGATGGTTTGTATCTTATAGTATAAATATTCGTATTCATTAGTATAAATATTAATATTTTTTAGGTGAGTCAGTTTTTTAAGTAGTTGCACCTCGTGAATGAATTTCAATTGTCAAGATGGCTACATGAATCGTTTGTGTGGAATCAACTCAATTCTTTTTTTTCTTTTTTTTTTTTGCTTGTCCGTGTTTAACAATGCATGAGAGGAAAAAAAAAAAAAAAGAACAGTGCCAAGAGCGTTAATTGCCACCTTGTATGGAGAACAGGTATCTGTAAAGGCGGTTAGGGTATCAAGCATATTTCACCATTCATTCCTGTCTAACCGGTATCACTTAAGTGTTTACTACAGTTGTCCTCTCCTGTATGTGTCTGCCATAATTTTAACCCCTTAAACTGCCAGGACTCGTCGGCGGTTACAGACTTGCATTCCTCACTCTCATAACTACATACCTGTCCTATTAGTTTAGTAGTAGTTACCAAATAATTAATAGTAGTTAGTAAATAATATGTTTTAAGATGAAAAACTGAATAATTAGCTGGGACTTTAAGTGGTTAATATAACCTTGTTTAGTGCCGGGACTATTGAACCACTGATCTAACTTTTTTTTTTTTTTTTTTTTTTTTACTGAGATATAATAATAAAAATGCTTCTATATGTCTTGCTATTATTCATATGTGTGCATCTTTTTCAGGACTTCATTGAGATTCGTTGCTTTCCTATTCTGGTTCATAACTCATGGCCCCGATTCTTCTTTTCTGCCATAAAATCATCAACCCCTCAGATCCGTGATCTGTGCAGATGTTGGACAACACACATTTTCCTATCCGCTTTTTTAAAAAAAGTCAGCAGCCTGCTCTTCACCCTGTTATCTGTTTAGCAGGACTGAATGTTCGATTCGATAGCACCACATAATCATATTAAACTCACGAAGGTCATGAATAATGTAACGAGCAGTGGGAATACAGTGGCGTCGGGTGCATAGACAATACAGCATTAAAGCAATACACTTCCAGACTGGACTGAGGTAATGAATCTTACATGAGACTTTGGGACTTAAGTGTTATCGATTGACTGCTTTTGTCTACCCTTTAAAAAGGACCCTTCGACCACATTATTCCATCAGTAACCAAAGTCCGGTGCAGTTTCTTGGAACAGAGTATTGATGAAGGCTGTTATTGGGTCTTCGTATGTAATTTTATGCTCTGTGGAGTGAGCAGAATTTACTGTGCAGGAACGTCTCAAAGAAAAGCCATCTGCCTTAACTGGATAGCAGCTCCACCTATAAAACAATTTCCCATCTTCTTTGATCATTTTTAAGAGCACTTCACAAGTATGGATAACCACTGTAAAATCATCACCTAGAGCTAATTCTAATGTCCCTCCTTCTTTTAAAGCTGGCAAGTGCACAACAGCCATATCTTGCATAATAAATTGACTTTAACAATTTATGATATTAACAAAGTGTCACATGATGGAATTATGCAATGACTGGAGTTTGTGCAATCGCCGGAAACTCCTCCCTCAAAACGAATATAATCCCTACACTACCGTTCTCTGTGACGAGTCTCTGGTGAAAACCTTTTTTACAGCTTATTCACACCTACATGCTTGCTCTAATCCATACATTTTTAATGGGAACCTTTAAAGTACTGTTTAACCCTTATATGTTGTTTGGGTTGAAACATTTAAATCTTTACCATAAGTGGAACAACATTAACATTTGATTTTTCCAAACACAAAATGTTTTACTCAATTTCTGTGATGTAATTAACCACACGTGCACACATACACTGCCTGGTTAAAAGTTTGTGGACACAGAAACGGTTGGTTTTAGTGATTAAATGGTTTTAGTCAATAAGTTTGCGACCTGTAATTATAAGGTTCTATTTGACTTTTTTTTTGGCAAAAATTAGTTAATATTTTGAAAATGTTATTTACGTGCAACTGAATATTTGTGAAGTTTTACACTAAAATATTGTTTAAAAGTATAAGGAAATGTAAAGTTGAAAAGTTTGACCTTATTGAGGGTCAAAACTTTATAGTTCAATATCTTAAAATGACAGAAATGTCAGATAGAACTTTATAATTCCAAGGTCACAAAGTATGTTATTTGTTGGTTTGCAGTAATCTAACATATCAAAAAGTTTTATTTTGATAAAAATAATAATAACTTAATAAAAAAAACATTTAAGGGTATCTAATGTAGTTTCAAAATAAACAAACATGGTTTTATTTACATTTACATTTACATATTCTTCCCTGCAGACATTTTCTTAAGGTCTTACAAACTTGTTAAATGTGTTCATATCTCATAAACAAAACAAACTCCTTTTTTGAAGGTTTCAGAAAGTTGTTTATCTTGTGTCACAAGAGTCGACAGGATACAATAGCAAACACTTTATTCAACAGATCCAAATCGTCAGGCAGAATCATAGTCAAGGCAGGCAGGGTTCAAACGCACAGGCAAATAGAGCAATGGCGGGAAGGCAGGAGAGTAATTATCTAATACCGGGAATAGACACAGAGAGTAAAGGCTTGGAAATGCACAAAGGTGAGACAATGGCAAGACTTCACAAAGTGCGAGTGTTTGGGTAGTGGGGTGTGTGTATATATATATACATATACACACACACACACACACACACAGTCTCATTAGGAAGATGAGGAGCAGCTGAGTTTATTTGAAGCTGAGTGATAGGGTGTGGGCTCACTCCCGGGCTGGAGTGGATCCGGATTCATGGATCCGGACTGGAGTTGCTGATGCTCTCCCCCCTCTGGCGCTCGTTCCCAGGGGTGGTAGGAGGTCGGTGTCGAGGATAGCCCCTGGGACGGTCCGGGTGGAGTCAGTGGAATTCCTCTGTGAGGCTCAGGGAGCAGGTCTGGCGAGTCGCCTAAACTGTCTGGTGGGTCAGGAGGCCAGCGTGCCTCGGTGAACTCCTGCACCGGTATCTACCATCTTTCATGTCTCCTAATTTCTCTGTTTATAGAGATGGTTGAAACTTCATCATGCCATCAGTAAAACAGGTTTCATGTAATCATTGAAAACTCCTCAAACTAGCCTTGTACAGAAGAGGCCCAGGTTTGGCCAAGCAGGTGACTATGGGGAATTGTGGTTGAATGATGATACACTGCTTTATGGAACTTTATAATACTAGAGGAATAGGTCAAAGCAGATACAACTTTTTAACTCTATTTTTAAGCAATATTATGGTGTAAAACTGCTTTCATATATTGTGGCAAGTAAATAACATTTATTACATTAACTTATTTTTGCCAAAAAAGTTTCAAAATAGCATTTACATTGATTATTTTTATTTATTTAATTAAACGTAAAATATTGTATTGCTAGAAAATAAATAAAAAATGGTTAATTGGTCACCCACTGGTCAAGCCATAAAGCGAACAAGGGCGTTAAGTGTAAAACCGACTACATCACACAATTTCATCTTCTTATAAACTATGTAAGAGTACACCAGGAAACTATTTTTAAACAAAAAAATGGTGACACACTGCTATAATTACAGCTCCACCACAACACACATTCAAGCACAAACAGGCCTGCTGACAAATGAATCAGCACTCTGTTTCATTCAGCTGAAGATGATGCTAGACCTCGCTGTCTAATTCCAAACATGTTCTACTTATGGACATTGGCTCAGTAGCATATCCCGGAGACCTCCGACCTTTACCCCATTGAATATACAGCTGTTAGAACAACCACAACAAAGTAGATCACAGGCACAGGCATGAAAACAGGAAGTTGCAGTGGCAGTTAACACCAATGTTTCAAAACCCCTACAGATAACATTCTTGCTGATCCTTGGCAGTTTTTGAATGACCATAAGTAGACTACTATAGTTAATCTACATTCCACATGCCCTTTGTAGATTCATCACATTTTGGCATTTAGACAAAAGTTAAATGTTAAAACTTTCTTTTTTTGTAGGAAATCTATTGCAGGTCCAACCTTGTTCCTGAAAACCTACTTGCACAGTTCCAAATTTAACAAAACACACCTAATCCAGCTAATCAAGGTGCTTGGGAGCATCTTAACACTAGAGAAAGGTGTGTTGTATTAGGGTTGGAACTGAACTCTGTTTGAAGGCAGCTCTTCAGGAACAGGTTTAGAGATTCCTGCTGTACTGGTCTACAGCACTATAATTCTGTAGGTGCACATTAAGCAGTGATTACGCAGAAATGTTTTGATCTGGGGTCGTCTTTTAAGGAGGTGAAAAGCAACTTTTTGTTAGTTAAAAAAATAAGAAACTCTGTGTTTAACAAGATGCACTTCTTTGAGTTCTCCAAAATACCACTGCCATTTCAAAATGTTGGTTGTTAGTGTTCATTGAAAATAATGTTGCTTTCATTATTACCAGTGGTTGAGGCAAATTTAGCTACATAATTTCATAAATGCAACCAGAGTGAAAATACTTGTAAGTTTAACCTGCATTAAAGACTCCATTACATGTCTTGTATTACAGCCTCCCTTAGTGGCACATATGGTATTTTTGCTGTATTGTTTATGGAAAAGATTTCCTCCAGTAACAGTTATCGTATTGAGTTTCTGTTTATTCCAATTCTGGCATAAAGTTTTACAAAGTTAAGCGTGACCTTTCCTCACCTTTTGTATATACATTATATTTGCTATTGAAAAAGCTTCCTATGCGCAGACCCTTTTAATTTAGAACGTTATCTCAAGGCCTATGTTCATCAGCTTTTGCTTTGTACTTTCAATCGCAAATCTATGGTTTGTGCATTTTCAGGACGTGTTCTGGGACTTTGTGTATGTTAAGCTACATTGTGTGTGTGTGTGTGTGTTTGCGGTCTTGTGGCTTTCTGTTCAATTGAGAAGGCCCCTGACAGACTTCCTTAAACGAACACTCTTAACTAGTTCCTTTTCACAATTACCCAGATAATCAACTCGTCAATAAGTGCTTATTTAAAGAGAGCTTGAAAGTCCCCTGGTTGGTGCCCAAGCAGTCATGTCAGAACTTGATTAGTGGGCCACAGCAGGATCGAGAGCCTCTGTCTGAGGACCATATGAGGCTTGCTGGATAGGCAGGGGAATGTGGTGGGGCATGTTTGCTGGAGTTGTTTTGACAACGTGCAACGGCGATGATCACCGTCCTCTGTCCTGATGTCGCACAGATGAGTTGATTCCCGCCGATTCAGAATCACTGCACCCCCCTAAGAAGAAGTGGGGACAGCACTTCATCCGGATGGTATGACACTTTACTGACACTGTCATTAACATCACTTAGTGGCTCATGGAAATTCCTGTAGCTCTCCGTAGATGTTAAAGTGAAATTAATTGATCTTTGTAGGTATACAGTGCTCTGTGGTGACACGTGCAGTTTCTCAACCATATTTGAATTGAGAAAAAATTATTTCCAGGCCTTCTCTGTCAGTGTTTTTTGTTTTTTTCTTCAGTTTTTGCTCTATTCAAAATGACCACAATCACGCAAACTAAGAAATGAATTATGTGTTCCATATTATTACACATGACTAATACTAATAATGCTCCGTGGTTCTGTCGAACCCAATGTGAACTATTCTGTGACACAGCCTGTCAGGACATGCCACATCTTGAAAGTTATGTTAGTAATGACCCACACCTTAAATAACTGCATTTTGTTGCTTAAAGGTGTATATAGGGTTGTTGCCTTCCACAGTCTGGTGTAGATTTCCATTACGTGCTTCTCTGAACTTCAGGTGTCGGCGGTGTATCATCAATTCCCACATGTTCTGGTGCTAAAACAAACAGTGACATCAGGAAAGAAAGCACGCAGGCAGCTTTATGCGTCTCCTCTAAACAGAGACAGCAGTCACAGAACTCCTGCTGCCCACAATCAAGCCAAGGTCTGATGGCTTTTGTGGAATTGTGTTTCGCGTTTGAATAAACAAAACAACCACATGCACAGGTGCTGTGGCTTGGAGAAGAAAGTCACGACCCAAGGCATCATTGCAGAACACAAACAGTCCAGACAGCCAAATGAACACTGCGTGTGCAAATTCGGCTGGCGTCCGGACGCTACCTTGTTTTATAATGAGAAGTTCATATTCAGTGCGATCGAAATTGTCTCCAGCCTCTCTAGAGCATATTTATGTAATCTGCCACAATACCACATATGAGGAGGCATATTTCACAACAGAGCCCCGTGAAGACTGTGTCTGGGAGGAACAAAGCCTTAAGACTTCAGCATTCTCTTCTATTTTAGCGCAAGGTTTCATTTTACGTCCTTTTGGGATCTTCATACACAGCATGTGCAGCCTGTCAGGTTGTTGAAAACTAATGACCTTCCCAAAACACACAGTCCATGCCAAAAGACTAATCAGAGTGATTTAGCATCAGCCAATAATCCTTTTTTTAATCAACAAACGCAGCAAATGGCACAATGTATGATGGACTAGGAATCTGAACTCTTGTGTTTGGGGACAGAATCAAATAAAAGTACATCTATACCAAACTAAACTCACTAAACTCATTCCTGCTGTGTGCAGGTTTAGTAGCTTTATAGCAGAGCAGGCACATTTACACCATAGCACTAAAGGTTTAAACACAGACACAGCTGTTCCTGTACTGATTAGTTGAACAATTATTGCAGGAAATACACAGCAAAACAGGCACTAATATTACCAAGTATAGATGTTGTGTGCTTACTGTGTGTTGCCAGTACCAGAAATTTGTCCTCCTCACAAACACGTATAATTCAGTGCTGTCGATGTATTGTACATCCTGTCCATGATCCCACTATAATAACACAGATTTGTCTTTTTAATTTGTTTTGCCTGACAATACCCATCTCGCACAAGTCCTTTATATGGTTAAACTGGTCTGTCAAATCATATTATTGTGCACTGTGTTGTCTTTCCTTTCACCTGCCGTTGGTACACGATGATATGTTTGTCAGTTGCAGCCATCCAGAACTGTACACAAGGCTCGAATGCTTACAGAATAAACATAAAAGTAATTAATAAAGGTTTCCTAGACATCTAGATGTTCAAAAGAGTTACTGGTATGTAGGCCTTTTAAGTATCATTCACTTTGCAACCCAACCTAACACCCCCTTTTCCTCTTCTGCCTCTCAGATCTTTGGCTTCGTCAATGCTATAAGCCCAGTGGGCAACGACCAGCAGAACCTCTTGGCTTTCCGTTTTTCTGCCCTCAACCCCGTGGTGGACCCCTGGGTCTTCATCATCTTCCGCAAGTCCACCTTCCGGCATGTGCGTGCACTCTTGCATTGCCGTTTCAGCAAGGCGGCTGTGAAGAACACGGCCCACGATGGCATCTCGCTTCGCGTAGAGAGCGTGGTGCCTGCAGAGTCCACTGCTCTCCAGAGCAAGATTTACAGTGGCCTCCCTCAGTGAGAGCACGCAGCAAACCCTGAGACTTGGGAGATGCTGAAATCTGGAGACTTAAATGGAAAAATGACTTTTTAAAGGCCTACGCACATCCAGGAACTGGATATGAAAAGAATAATCAGTGCTGTACAGAACCCAGGACTATGTAAAATAGAGAAAATGAATGTATAAAGGACTAAGCCTTCTGAAGACCTGTGTGTACACACCTCAGCATGTGAAGCACAAACCATGTTTGAACTGAATATTACTTCAGAACTATTGGTGTCTACAATGTAGAATAACCAAATATTCTGTTTAGAAGGAGAGTCGTGGCTCATTAGTAAATATGAAACTAAGTAGCATCCTAAATATTGTTATACATAACAATATTATGTATATTATTGTATAACAATTTTTTTTGACCCATGGAATGGAAATGAAAAAGAAAATGCATGACCCCTTAGTTTGGTGCCTGCATGTCATACTAATCCTAAAAACAGACCCTTAACATTTTAAGTACACTATGAAGATACCTTGGTGTATTTGCAGATTAGTCTTTTATTTTTCCTCTTGTCAAACACATAGGACTGATTAATTTTGTAAATGTCTTAATGAATTGCGTTTAAGTGATTCGGTATATTTGCACTTCACCTTCACAGCGAAGGTAGGTACTATTGTCAATATTGTCTCGGTTCATTTCAAGGCTACAATTTCTAACACTTCTACTGCACACCTGGAATAGTCGACGGGTATCTATCAGGTGAGTTTGACTAGGATCTGAACTAAACTCCATGGGCCACAGCTGAATTAAGCTAGAGACAGAGTCAAGTGGCGAAAATAATGCTTTTTAGTGCATGCACTGTCTCCTGGTTAGGCATAAGTTGTGCATCAACAAATTATATTGCATCTAAACATAAGAACTCCATGTTTAACCTTGTGAGACATTCGAATTTTGAGGGTCCATCTTATTGTTCTATGGTTTTAAGATATTGACCCTCTGTAATTCAGACATATACAACCTTCTCACTTTAAAAAAATACTTTTAAACAGTATTGTGTAAAAGTTTCACACATATTTCACACACATTCATTCTTGTCAAAAATGGCAGTTACAACCTTATAATTCCAAGGTCACCATTGTCTAACTTTATTCGGTGAAACCAAATGTCTACAGTTATTTCAACAGTCGTTTTATCCACGTCTGGCAGCACAGCCAAAAATTTGCACTTTCCATTAGCTGGGCACTTGGTCTCCGTTTGTGCTGTGACAAAGAATTATGAATTTGGTGCAACATGTGGTATCAATCTTTCATGTGGTTAAAATCTTTAAAATAATTTTTGTGGTGTGTCTGAGGAAACCCCTCAGTTTTGCCTGACCTTCTCTTTTAACTCATGGCACGTTTATAATTCAGATTCAGCCTAAATTAAAGCTTTCATAACTGTTCTGGACCCCAATACAAATGCTTGACGGAAATCAGAAATACAAGGCATGCTGTAAGACGGAGGTACCGTTACCTTCCATATTTGGCTGATGTTTTGTTAGAACATTTTTGCTATCACAATGTCCTGGTACTTTTCTATGCACAGCTTGAGGATGTGGTAAGCACTGATACTAACAGTGGAGAGTTTACACAGCCCTCCCGAAACTTTTAAAACAGACATATCTTTCAGTGTAGATACAGTAGAGGCTTTGTAGATCACACTTCGACTTGCATCGTTATATAAAATATACCAATCCATATCACATACTGTATGTAATGTAAAGCATTTGACCTGTTATCTAGGAAATACCCTAGAGATGTTTGTAAAGGAAATCCTCAGTGGTGTATATAGTAGTGAAGGTTTGTATGTACATGCTGACTTCCAGTTTGCAGCATATAAAGCTGTTCCCGTTCTGACTTGCATTTGGGTTTGTCCCCCCCCCCCCTCATTCAGTGTTGCAAAAGAGAGATTTTACTTGCTCAATCATGGAAAGTTGTAAAAATAAACACTTCCCAAAAAAAATAAAATAAAGCAGTTGTCTTTGTCTGTTGGGATTACACCGAACACACTGGCATGGAAAGCTGCGTTATTTGTAGCTTTGGAGGCAATACATTACTTGCAACATTTGTTAACTTGGGGGTCCAAAAACAATTGCACACTGCAGTATAATCAAGCCAGAGTAACTAAAAATGAAAGAACAACTTAAATGCAATGAAGTTGCATTGAACAAAGAAAAGGATTTGAATATAGGAAGACCAACTTAGTACATATTAGTGATTGCAGCAATGCAGTAGCTTTCAGCAGTAAACCCTATAAGCCTTCACATTTTCACCTTCAGCTTTCACTTATGAGCTAATGTTCAAACTTTAACTTCTGCTATGTTTTTACTCCAGACATGCCTCTCGTTCATGGTTTTCATAATCTGCGACTGGCTCAGACACGAGTCTTATTAATTGCAAAACCGGGACAAAAAAAAGATCTGGACATGGGCCACAGAGTTTCAAATTAATGAAAGCTGTGGGCTGGCATCTTTCAGCAGCCTTATCTGTCAGTAATTATGAAGCAGACTGGTTTGTGGTCCCGTCAGCTCCACGGCCTGCTGAACGAAAACAGAGTGACGTGAATGAAAACGGTGACTTGATGCCTCCAGCAGGGTGGTATGGAGGTCATCAAGCACCAGGCCAACAACTGAAAATAAAACACGAGACAAAAGAATGCACTGTAAACAGGAACTGGGTTTTCAGGCAAAGGCAGTTATGCCTCTGACAATCACAAGTTTGTGTTCCTAGAACACAAATACACCGACATGACGGTACATGATTCTCCAGATGTACACAATAGGAGCATGTGAAAACAAAAAGACAAAAGGTTTTCTCAAATTTATTTGTACTAATCAGTGTAAATGTAAGAATGTTCCTGGAGATGTATACTGAGGCTTAGATTGTTGATGCATGTATCGAGCCTAAATCTGCCCAATTCACTAACAAACATTTTTTGCCTGTTGATATTCAAGAGATTAAGCTCGGTAGTGAACATGGCCTTTGTTGATCACAAACCTGGAAGAAAAACATGCTTCTGAACTTTAAACATGTACATGGCCTGGTATTTACCATGTTATCATTGTCTAATAATTCAGCTACAGCAGCACGGTACCTCTACAAGCTTTTTAAACCTTTGCAAATTTAAAGTATCAAAAATCATAATTGTTAAAATAGAGCCAGATATGATCTGTAAACACGAAAATGGAACTAAAATTACATTAACATAAAGGGTAAACCAGAACCGACATACTGGCAGTCTATTTTGGTGTAGGCTCAACAAAGCTAACAATCACTCCCGCGACTGAAATCTCTCAAAACATCAATAGGAAAGCACCACTTGGAGGTGGAGCGTTTCAAAATATTGATATGACTGTGCGTATCTGTGTATATAATGGGCGTGATGTTCAGATGCCACCTTCTAATTACCAATGCCAATGATGAAACATTTCAGTGCCATTCTGACTTCAGCCTGCAGCGACTGCATTCATGTTTTCACTCTTTTCAGTAACTCGTACCTAGTTTCAGTTAGTGTTGCAACCCCTATATGCTAAAATGCTGACTTCTTATTCACCGTGTCTGGGATGGCACTCAGTCATTTAAGACACGAGTAAAAATGTGTTTTGTGGTAGAGCAGATGTGAAATATAGTATAAAATGTATTGCAAGTGCTATCAACACACTATATAGCCCAAAATTAGGTTTTTGACTTTATGGTACATGGTTCTCTATATATCTGAGCATAAAGACACTCTAAAGTTACTCCTAAAGTACTTTGACTAATACAAATACTTTTACAAATGACCCAGAGATGGAAGGAGAAAAGAGAAGTTTCGAGAAAATTGAATTATCTGTCACACTGCGATGCAATGAAGACATGTGGACTGCACTAGTAGACAATAAGAGGGGAAGAAAGAAAAACAAACAACCCCCCCCCCAAAAAAAATAAAAAATTCATTGCAAATTCAGTAATTTCCAGTTATGAAAGACTTCTATTGCACCCCTCACCACTTGTTTCTTCGTTTGAAAAATGAAAGTGATCGAGTCTCTCAGAAAAGAAACACCCTAAATCTTCAACCACAACAAAAGTAGTCCGTAAGCATCACTAGTTACAGGGAACTCGGCCACGGTTCCCCAGAACATTACAGTAAAAACACGTCACTTTCACAGTCATTTCTGATCAGTGGCTGTTGTGTGTTTGTGTGCGAGTGAGGCAGCTTGTTTTCTCCACCATTTGCAATGGCATCAATAAACCCTGCACGGCCTACACAGTCACAGCAGCAGCGTTACAGTTTAAGATCAGAGACCCACATTCACCATCGTCAACATGGGTCGCCAAATTGTGTTCAGCAACTTTTATTTGCAATTTCTCTAGGTTTAACTTACAAATTCCTTTGCATCAGCTTTCCAGGAACTACTGCTAGTCTTTTGACTCACTTTTAGAAACCATAACGTCCCTAAAAACCATATTTTAGTCGTTTGATACATCCAAGTGAATCCATGTACACTTACATTCTCCCAAGTTGTTCACACCTTTCACACAGAAGTCAGAAAAGTATGGTTAAATTTACTGATGTCCTCACAGATTAAGCATGTTGAAACAAACATGGTTGGCATGTTTAGAGATTTTATTTCCGATAGAAAACTACAAAATTGTTTTTTGTTATTTTCGATGAGACCACAAGAAGGTCCAACTGCCAAATCTTGGCAAGGACAACCACCTCTAAAAGGTTCCTGTAACAGTTAATTTGCTTGCTTTCGGTTTTCACAGACACTGCCTCACTAACATTTGAAAACTGTTACATTTATTTTACTGTGCACTGTTAAAAGCAATACAATGCTGTCAAAAACCACTGTACTTAAATGATAGAACAGCGCCCTCTAGAGCAAGATGTATAAGCCTAAAATCAGGAATGCATTACTAACATTGAGGCCACAGCAGTTCTTAAGTATTTGAGCTCATAGTTCTGTGACACTTAACCACAGTGCTAACTTTAACAGAACAAAAAAGATGATCATGTGAAAGGGAACACATCCAGACAGCGCTTGACTCATTAACTTTCAAATTACATTCACATTTGTTTCATTTAGCAGATGCTTTTATCCAAAGCAAGCGAGAAAACAAGCCAAGCAGTTGAGGTCCAAGGGCTCTCTGGCAGTGCTGAAATTTGTACATACAATCTTTCGATCACTAGCTCAGTGCCTTAACCATTGAGCCACTACTTTTGTTTATAAAAACTTACAGCTATAAGCGATTATATACACATTGGGGTCCAAAAAGTCTGAGACCACATTGAAAATTCTTGGTTTATTTAATGGCACTCAAATGCTTTTCGGACACTGGATCAGTCGTATCCAAAGCATCATCAGGCACAGACCAAAAGTGAGCCCACCATCAGAAGAGCAATACATAAAGCTTTGTTCACTGAGAGAGAGTGAACAGCAACTTCATCACAGATACAGAATGTGCTGAATAAAGAACGAGAGACTCCAATCAGCAA
Source organism: Olivaichthys viedmensis (assembly GCA_028565825.1). NCBI lineage: Eukaryota > Metazoa > Chordata > Actinopteri > Siluriformes > Diplomystidae > Olivaichthys > Olivaichthys viedmensis. The sequence continues at coordinate 14,955,799 of JAOUQW010000047.1, read as the reverse complement.
AAGTACTGTCAAA
>JAOUQW010000047.1:14932638-14951683 GCA_028565825.1 Olivaichthys viedmensis | reverse complement strand
TGAATCCAAGTTTAAGATTTATGGCAGTAACAGAAGGGTTTATGTAAGGAGACGAACAGAAGAGAGATTGATACCACTGTATTTATATAAAAAATATAAAAACATTTAAAAAAAAACTAAATGTGGTAGTGGATTTGGTCTCAGACTTTTGTACCCCACTGTATACTTGTTACATAAAAGTTCTGTCAGTTGATAGGACAGTAAGCAAACTTTTTGTATCCAATTTTACATGCATTAATTAGTGAACAATTTTAAATAAGGCATGTTAACATTGTGTCAGACACCAAACCGTGCACAGCACGGTCTCCACCATTCACAAAAGTGAAGAGGGTGGAATATGAAGACAGTTGCCCCTGTTAAACCCACATAATAGCTCCATCTTTTACAATCCTACGACGCCAAATATTGCGTAGACCAGAGAAAACGTCATCAGCCTAAAACGGATTGCGCAATAGCCAGGTACACCGGTCAGCTCCTAATTTACAGTGAATTTTAGAAATGGAGACACCCAGACACTACATGCTGGAACCAAGAAAGGGGGGGAGAAAGAAAAAAAAAAAAGAGTAAAAACATGACCACAAGCAATAAAGTATACATTTATTTTTATTGGAAAACATTTATATATATATAGCTCATTTTTCATACACTTTTCACATGTTGAATCCTCGATCCGCTTACAATCATCATTTTTACATCTGACCAGAAACCATTAAAAGGACCGCTCTGATAAGTAGAACAGTGTAACTGCACCGCCCACAGCAAGATCACCTTAATACTGTCCCCCCCCGAACACCAACATTTATTTGTATGACTGAAACTAAATCTTCGTCGTCGTCCCTCTGTAATGGACCCTGATTTTTATTTTTTTCCCCCCAGTCATACTGCAAGCAAAGCGCAGATGAGATTTGGAGCACTTGACACGAGGCTCTGACAAACTCACAAGAGCAAGAGACAAAGGACTCATAGGAGTGGAAACATCTGTAACTGAACATACATTTTTACACCAAAATGCAAATATAAGAGGGCGTGTATATAATCCCCAATTATATATATATATATGTCCTAATTGACCAAGTTAATTTGAGAGAAGATTGTGGCTGAAGAGTATATGACATCTCAAACCCATGATTAAAACGTACAGATCATGCTATTACAACAACAGGCGATGCAAAGTTCACCAGACAACAGTGAAGAATGATACATTTAAAAAGCTCAACATTGATAACAGCATTGATGACTCATTTCTACATTTTCCAGTCACACCATTTATATTAGCCAATCCTCATTCAGTTTTTCAGTCCATGTACTAATATACATCTCAGTGCCTGTGTAAAGGTTGTAGCCAGTGTACACAACAGCCCATTACAATGAAGACAAACCCATCAAAACCTAGCTGAAAATTCAGTCCAGCTCAGTAGCTATATTCATCTTTCACTGTCAAACGTCACCGATACATAATTTAAAGATGTTTAAGTACACATTATGATTTATATACAGTATCTGTGTATAAACATCCAGTTGTGCTACCTTTCAATTTTTAGATTGGAACAGAGCAGCTGAGTTAGAGTTAAAGCATGACTTCACCACAAAGGGCACATGCAACTGTTCTCTAATTGAATGCAGCATTTTGACCCTTATAACCATTACCAGATTTAATTCTGTTTTGTTTTTTTTGGAAGATAAATGCTCACCACATCTTATACACAGACTTTAATTCATTTTTGACTGGTGTGCCACTGTCCTCAAATTGTGGCAGATATAAAGATGTCCACTCCAAAATGGCTCATGCAGTTATGCTTGGTCCATTCACATCTGCTGGGACTACTCTGCAATTTTTCTCGACAAATTACACCTTAGTTCTATTTCGGTTGGTGTCTGCGGAATTTGAAATTCTTGATTTTTCACTGAAGTAAACTTCTGATCATTTAATTTCTAAAGACAGAGTAATCTTAGTAGGACAAGCAATGTAATAGAGAGACAGACGGAAAGGAAAACGCCTTTCACTTTGCAGTCATCATTTGCACGAACTCTGAAAGGAACAAAAAAAATGATCAGATGATAAGTAGTTGGATAAGGACTCAAGTCTGCCATCAAAGACATTAAAAGAACTAACTAAAAAATTCCATATATGGTCTCGGGGTTCGTATAGCATTTCTAAAGTGAAATTCAAGTACTTCACCAGTACATAAGGTAAATGATCAGACTTTACCCCAGTATAACAGACCAACATTTAATATCAGTATTCGTCACATGGCTTAAATGAAATAGAATTTATCCAGGGTTGAACCCACGTACTGTATTAGCATTCCTCTCACTTGAGTTTGTGTGCACGCACGCTTGAGTGATTGTGAGGTTGTGTAAGCTTGGTCTGTGTACGTATCGCTGTGTAATTATAACTGATTTTTCAAGTGTGTGTGAGAAAGTCTTGGAGGACTAGAATACATAATGAATCATATAAACAACTTGGGCTATGTCTAGTATTTCCTGCTACAAATTCTTCATCTGCTGACAATTTTGACATTTGTTTGCATGAGTGTTAAAAAACAAACAAAAAAAACAGTCGTAGCTAAATTTCTAAATGGTAGAAGTTGAATAACCCTGGTGTTAAAATGCTGTCAGCCAGTTACCCAACATTATTCCAGCTGTAAGTTTGTCATTTGATCACTATTTTTTTTGAGCTTTTAAATAAAGACCTGATGAAGGCTTGATCAGTCACAGCAAAGCTGTGATTTTTAATGTAATAGCCCAGATCAAATAAAGTCTTTTTATATGTATATCCCACAAGAGTGCCCAGGATCTTGCTGTTTGTTTGAATAGTAGGATCCCCCACACCAAGAACACCAGTGGAGATGATTGTTTACACCCAAGCAGCAATGCATTGTTTGAGGGGAACATTAAGTACATTTCAACTGCTAAAAAAACTTATTTATTTAAAAATAAAGTTAGATAATGTATTTTAAGCATCTGTACAAATCCTGGTCTGGTGCCATACACAACAGAAACATTACCAGAGGCATAATTTACACATGACCTAAGTGAACACCATACTTTTTTAATTATTATTATTTATTTTTAAACAAGTGTCCGAGAGGTAGTTATTCATCTCCGTGATCTACCTACAGAAATCCTTCCCAGCACTAACCCAAAGAGCTGATGCAGTTATAATCAAGTGGACTGATCAGGAGCAAATGTGGGGGATTTGGATTAGAAATGAATTTTTATTAAGCAAGTCATTACGTTTTCCATCAAGTTACCAGTGGCAGAGGAAATTCAGCTGGCCCGAGTACTAACCCAATTAGGCCTGTCTCAATTAATACATAAATCACCTGACTGATTATTTGAGCTCACCGTGAACTTTCCACAGTTGTTAGATTTCACGTTTAAGTTGCTACAAACAGAATGTAAATTTAAGAGAGTTTATCAGTTGAACTAAGGCAAATAAACTAGTTAAACTACCCGTTTGAAGACTTTTTACTGATTCAGATGATTATGAATAATTGAATGGTTATTCAGATTGTTGATGGATGAAAATTAAAAAATGAATCCTATAAACTATCACAATATTTAACAAATATTGTTTACATGTATTAACAATAATAAATATCTGACAACCACTTGCGCATCATGGGTGCTGATTTGAAGCACAAGTCAGGTATGAAAGACAGTGTGACGCAATTTATAGCCAAAGAAATGTTGCTGGTCAATTAGGCTTATACTGCCATAACGGCATAAAACAGGGAAAAACAAAATGAAATTTTTTATTGAGCTTAATTGTATGACAATCGTCAGCTAAAACAATTGATGTTACCACTGTAAGCAAAAAAAAATAAAAGCTTACTACAGTCTAGCAAGAGACATTAAAATCTCAGTGTACCTCAGACAGGGAGCTTACCTTCATAATTCACCTGTCCATCACCGTCAATGTCGGCCTCTCGGATCATCTCATCCACTTCCTCGTCCGTCAGCTTCTCACCCAGATTAGTCATGACATGACGCAGTTCAGCTGCACTGATGTAGCCATTACCGTCCTGGGAGGCACAGGGGGTAGAGGAAGAGAAATCAGAACTCATCAGCAGCATCATCATCATCATCAAATAGACACCCTAATTTGTTTTTGCCAAAAAGGAAAAAAAAAAAGGATACAGTATAATATGCATAATTACAGCTTAGCGAACTAAAGTGGGCATTACTAGCAAGCTTTTAGCGAAAACCTGAGCTGAAAATATGGTTTCCGGTGCGTCCTCACCTTGTCAAAGACTCTGAAGGCTTCTCGGATCTCCTCTTCACTGTCTGTATCCTTCATCTTCCTGGCCATCATGGTCAGAAACTCTGGAAAGTCTATTGTTCCGTTACCTGGGGAAATACCCTACTTTGTAGTCATCACTAAAGCAAATCATCCACGTCAAAAGAAAGCAACCAATATTTTCACCTACAGATTCCTTCAGAGGTCACAAGTTTAAGTAATCAGAACTTTCTGGATGAAACTGACAGACACTAGAGCACAACTTGATAAAGTTAGCATGTTTGACGCTGAACATCAAACGGTTGTCTTGATGCAGTCTCACCATCAGCATCCACCTCATTGATCATGTCCTGCAGCTCCGCCTCTGTTGGGTTCTGGCCCAGCGATCGCATCACAGTACCCAGCTCTTTGGTGGTGATGGTGCCGTCGCCATCTTTGTCGAAGAGGGAAAACGCCTCCTTGAACTCTGGTGGATTGGACAAAGACTTTAGTCCCAGCACTAACACTGAAGAGAACACTTTGATTAGATTAACATGGTTTTCCCCTCATATGCGACACTGATTTGCCTTTTACATGACAGTGTGAACAGCAAAAATCCCACTGAATGCCATTTTTAATTCAGATTTGGGCCACATCGATACAGATCTGATGCAACCTCAGTCTGAACAGACAGATAAGAATTCACGCGACATCCACCTCAATGCAACCTGATGTTTCCACACCAATAGGAATAAATCTCGATTGAAGCGTTGTTCATGGGTGTCAAACCTCGAGTTTTTGTACGTTGACTTAAGTCATAGACTGTTAGCACATAAGTGAACGCCGCCCTCTGGCTGGCTTTACACGTGAAACTTTCACACGACGTCTGCAGGTTAAATGCAATACTTTAAGACTTTTTCCACTCCAAAAGCAATTCAAGACCAAATTTGCAGTAGTATCATATCAAACATGAACGTCCATAGAAGTCACACAGCAGTGAAGTGTGTTTTTCTTTTTTAACAGATCACAGGTTGTCTGCAGTAGAGGTGTGTATCGGGACAAAAACAGTCGCGAGTGCGGGCGTTTTTACTCTCCTGCGGACAGGAGTGGGCGGACAGATGGAGGGGTTGTGGCATGCATAACCGGCTTCATGTGACACTTTTCCTTTTACACCAGGAGCTGCTTGAACACATCAGATACGTTCATTTCTGTGTTTATTAACACAATTGCTTATATTTGTTTTGTATTTTGGGAAACAGGACCAACCAAGTTCATAAAAAAATATCACAAGCAGGTAAAAACAAATAACCAGAGAGGGCAGGATGGTACTAAAAAAATAAAATAAATACCCCAACAGTCTAGACTGCAGTGAGCTTGCAGTGGAAGACAGGTTTTAACCAGCGAGAGTGTTTTCATCTGAATTTACATTTCCTCAAATTGACACGTCTCTGACGCTACTCTCAGTTTAACGCACCTCCGGCCTTGTGTTAGTGACCTCGTTTTATCTAGCATGTGTAACGTTCCAAAAATATTTTATCACACAAGATAAAAATAGATAAATCTATCTAAAAAGAAAGGCAAAAAGACAAGAATTAAACAAAGAAATAGAAAGAAAGAAATAATGAAATACTGGAAGAAAATGAGAGAGATCATTTTGAGAAAAGCAGAGAGAGTGTTTTCAAAACAAATTCAAAATAAGAAATATTTTAAAAAATGACACCAGATCATGAAAAGTAAAAAACCTGAAATCTAAAAATCAGACAAATTAAGACTTTAAAGACCTGAAGAAAATCACACCGCTAGTTTAATTAAAAATTAATTATTAACGCAACTTGACAGTTACTTGAAGCGATTCAACATTAATCAAAGTGGTATGCAAAACAACCAGCAAATAAACATCTTTATTTGTTTAGTGAAACTGGAGGTTTAAAAAAAGGTGAGATCAATCATGTGAAATAAGAAGCGATCGATGTCAGGCTTTTTTTTCTAATTCATGTTAATATTAAGCCACAAAAGAGAATTACATTAAATAAGATCATCTCTTCTTTTCACAAATGTGTGTTTGCTTTTGAGGACAATAAACTTGGCTCTCGTTCGTCTTGCAGATATTAAAAGGTCTAGAGCCGTCAGCATCATTGGTCATTTCCCTGTTACTCTCCATATAAACAGTCCATCTTATTTACCGTCGCTATTTGTTGTAATTCTATTTTGTGGCTCAGCAATATGAACAGTAGCTTGAGAAACGAGCTGACGTTAATCGCTTCTCGTTCAACATGATTAATCTCCCCTTTTAAACATTTAGTTTCACTTAGTCAGTGGCACTCCTACATAATTGCCGTCGTTTTGTGCATGCGGGTCAGTTCAGCAATGTGACCTATTCAGACTGGTGTTGGACATCAGCCACATTAAAAAGATAACTTGAACAACCTAACAAATAAAATCCCTCAGATTTAAGGATTAAATCGGAATTGAGCATTTAGGCTTGCAGTGTAAAAAAAGCCTAAAAGGAACAAAAAAAGTGAAATATTGGTAAGCGATTTTCCCACATCATAACCCGTCACACCGAGCTTGAGGCGCACTTTTCACCATAATCTGGAAAAATTATTTTTTTGCACAAAAGTTCAAAAGGTGGCACCAAAACAAAACAAAAAGTCCACAAGTAGCAGCAGTAGTAATGAGTCGTCATTAAACAAATGAAAAAGAAAATACAGCTGAGCAGCAAGACTGTACATGCAAGGACGGCCCCTGAAAGGGGGGGGGCAGCGCATGGCCACGTGTTTGCTTATAAACATATATATTTTACTATCGTTTAGTGAATTAACAGAGCTAAAATTATGTGAATCCATAACCTTGCATTGACTTTTCCACTGAAACGCCTTTTGATGGTTTTGGTCCAGCACAGCACAGACACAGTTTCCTTCAAGTCTGCGTTTTTGAAGCCTCTCTGCTGTTTGTTGTACAACTCTGTGCTCTGATACAAGAATTGTCAACTCCTCAGCCGTTATGTTGAGAGGTTGAAATCACGTCCATCACATGAACAAAAGTCTTCACCTAACTCGTTAATGAGGTTTTCGCAGCATCCAAAAAAACATTTGACAAAGCTTTGTAAAACTACGATGCATTATCACAGCACGGCAGATTGGTCTTAAATGTGGGGGTGTTTATAGAAATCATGTATTCGTTTCTAAAGAGCTTATCATGCTCTTTTCAGGCAAAAAAAAATGTGTTCCGTGTGAACAGGCCTCAACACTTAATTGATGTTCCAGTGTGTGGGCACCACAGGGTGAAGAAAGGAATTTCGGGCAAAGTAATAAATGTTAATCAGGTGACATCATTAAAGCTGATCGAGTCCACTCACCAGCAATCTGTTCCTCAGTCAGCTGGTCTGCCTGCAATAGACAAAAATGAAAATGCAGCGTCATTATCAGACTCCAGTTGTGCAGAACTGCCACATGCGCGCGCGTACGTACATACACTCATACACACGAGACTTGAGTGAGATGAAGGACGTATAAATTCTCCTCAGCCTGAAATAACCACTCTGGGTATAATTAGAGAGTGCAACTAAGAAGGTCACCAATGTAGCACACATAAAATGATTGCACTTGGCTATGACAATTCATTAAGCAGCTGCTAAAACTGGGTGGCATCACGCTGCTTTACTTAGTTACACATTTCTATGTTTCAGCCCAAAGCAACATCTTACATTTGCTTCATCTAGACACTATTGACGGTCTCTCAGGTTTGTGTGCTAAACCTTCTTTGAAGAAATGAAATAAAAAAAAGTACAGAAAGGCAAATTAAGGGCAACTACGTTGGAAATAAATGCACCTGCACTCAGGCAATGTCTGCTCTCAAACAAAATAACTTTAGAAAACAACCAGAAATGACTGGACACACTTCTAATCCAAATTTACAACCTACGTGCAACTGAGCAAGCACTTGCAGTACCTAAGCTATAAAGATCTAAGCAATGCAACTTAAAACAATAGCTTTTCTGCATAGAAACTGTTTACTGGCTGCAGCAAGGGTTAGGCTGTAGATAGGAAATGGATGGCATGACATCTCTGCAACTGCTCATCTGCTGATCCCCATTTACCCTTTGCCTTAGACAAACCAGATGTTGATCAAAGAAACAACATTTTTAACGACTGCAGCAAGTGGAGCATGAGGGGACAAATGTTTCTCATGCAACACGAGTCCTGCAGCCGGCAGACTCACATTCCAACATTGTGTGTGTGCTGCAGATGGAGGCAGTAAACGCAAAGGTATCCTGCGGCATGGAATCATCAACATGCTCACAATTAGCTTTGGACGAGTTCATTTTGCACTTGGGCATCTAGCTAAACATGGTTAGACAGTTTCAAATCAATGGCAGCTGAAAAGCTACTGACCAAAATTAAGCACATCTGTCTTTAGCAACAAGACATGTGGGGGATGTTAGCTTTTTATCTCCCTTTTGCAGGATACAGTGTCGTATCAGATGATGTGCTCTTCCACACAAGACATGCAATCTGCACAACTGACCCAGTACTTGTAGCATCTGAGCTATGAAGATCTATGCAATATAACTTACAATTATGCAAGAGTCTTCCTGTATATAAACCCTTTATTGTAAAGGTCCTGCCTGCAGCACATCCAGATTATTTTAGGGCGTTTTTACTCTTGGACTGAATACTCATTCGCACCCAGAGTTGATTCTGGGGTCATTTGGGGAAGGGGCATGATCAGAGGTTTACCTTCACACAGATGAAATCCTATCGAATATCCAAACCACAGATCAATTGCAGTTTTATTCTTCACTTCTGCTGTATGTGAAATTTTTGCAAAAAAAGATGAACGGTGTATTCCTTAATTGTTCTTAAATGTTTATTTAATTGATGCATTATTTATTTACATTTTTTCTTCTTTTGCTCATCACTGATCAACGGTTTACATGAAGCCTTTCAGTCCAAGTCGCTCGCTTATAGCCAAAATAAGTTCAGTTTTTAAAGGTATTCTTTTCTCTATACATCAAGTAGACCCTCATTTTCATCGACAGACCACAAAATGCCTTTCCCCGCCATTGTGAAATGTCAAATTAGTAACGTGACTGGATGAACTTGCCTGGCCACGGGAGTGGATCACTTTCACACATGGTGCGGTCACACCAGAGTTCACTTGGAGCGAATCCCAGACCTCCGTTTTCAGGTAGAAAACCAATCTGATGGAGTACTAGGGCTGATACTGAGCAAGCATTTCAGGCCAGGCTCAGATCAGATTTGATATTATCCGATCCGCTGACGTTACGCCATGTGCGCATGTTCTGCTGACTGACACGGCACAGATTTTGGTAAGAAAAAGACAAGACATAAATGGTCTTTTTAAAAGCACACGGACATTGCGCTCTTGATGTTTAACATAACTTGGCAACAGAAACTTGCAGACAGCAGGCTTAGTCACAAAGCGGATGTCAGTATCGGGTATTGGCCAATACTCAGTGCTGATATCTGTATCGTATCAAAAATGGAAAAATGTGAGAACGGTGCATTTGTACTTGCACCTAGGGTTCGGTACAAGGACGCACCGATCCCACTCCTACTCCCACCCCATTTTTGATATGACACCAACATCAGCGCCTCGGATCTGAAAAACGTGCAAGAAGTGCTAAACATGATGCAACACAAGGATGTAGGGCTGCAGGTTTGATGGGCCTGACCTGCGGAAAAGCAGCCCTTTGAACAGTGAATAATATGGATAACGTTTACAAGTCAGCAGAGCTCATTCGTGCAGTTCCTATGACTTCAGTGCTAAAAAAAAAAAAAAAAGAGCAGCTGCTGGCTTCTGCAGAGTTTCTTCAGCTACTGCAGATCCAGTGTCCCAGGGTGCTGCAGATGATTTGGTTCAATGCAGTGGGGAAGAAGGAGAAGGAGGAGGAGGAGGAGGGCTGCCCTTCACACTTGTATGCATTTTCTAAATCCATTATGATTGCAATGCAAAAAAAAAAAAAAAAGACTTGCATCCAGGCGGCATCATGTTGGACATAATCTGACTTCACTAACATTCACCCCAGTGCAACAGTCTCCTCTAGACATGACTTCACTAACATTCACCCCAGTGCAACAGTCTCCTCTATACATGACTGCACCAACATTCACCCCAGTGCAACAGTCTCCTCTAGACATGACTGCACCAACATTCACCCCAGTGCAACAGTCTCCTCTAGACATGACTTCACCAACATTCACCCCAGTGCAACAGTCTCCTCTAGACATGACTTCATGACTAACAAGCTAACGAGATTCCCCTCGTGCGCAGTTCGGTGCTCGTGCTATAGTAGCGTTAGCTTCACCCAAATTGCGGTTATTTTTGTACCACCTGTTATTAACCCGCCCACTCGCCCTCTCCTAAAGGCAACGAGCGTACAGCACGTAAAATTAGCCCGCTAGCGTTAGCCAACAGTAGCTAAACAAGTCGCGAGACATGTCGTTTCTACGTTGCTAAGCTTGCTAGCTAGACAGCACGACCGTCGACGGCATTTATTAGCCAGACAGCTTGCGGAGAACAAGTAACGCCATTACTTACCATTGTGTGTTTCACAACCGAATTACAGAAACTCCGCAGTTAATTCAGTCGCCGGAGGGGCTTCGCGGAATTCAATAAATCAGCCGTTAAGCTGGGACGGACTGAATCAAAGCTCTCGGTGTGTGTGTGTGTGTGTGTGTGCGTGCGGAAACAATGCGCTTCGGCACACTCCGCCGTCAAACCGGGCGGTGATACGCCCCTCTTGTACAGCGTATCCCTCCGCTACATGACGTCATCCACTGGCGCAAGATAATCGAACAAATGAAATAATTACAAATTCTGCATCCTCAAAAAGCCAGAAATGTTCATTTGAAGATTCTACACAATGTGCACCCCACAAATGAGATGATAGCAAAATACCAAAATGGCAATCTTAGCTGCAGCTTTTGTCAAGTGGAGAAAGAGTCATCACATCTTTTGGTTGATTGTCCCTTTGTTTCCATCTTTGTGTTAGACTTTTTGACTTTCTGTGCCAGGAAATCCAATGCTAATATTAATTTAATGTTGTGTGATGTAATATGTTACTTCTCATAAAGATCCAGATATTGAGTACATTGTGAATATTAGGATTTTAATGGGTAAATATTATATACATGTGCCGATTTTTCACAATGCGACCCAAATTTAGCCCTTTCTTGATAGATTTTGACTCACTAATAAGCACTTTTAAACTAATAAATAACAAGAAAAGCCTAAAAACTGTTACATATATGACGTTATTATGAATGTTACATAACTTTTTTGGCATTTATTAATTTATGTAGTTATGCACAATTTAATTTATTTATAGAATGTTTTTCTGTCAGCATTGTTCAATATTGTCTTTATTGTTATTTGTCATATGTCTGTAAATTGTTATATGTTGCAAAATAATAATAATAAATAAATAATGTTATTGGTTTTGCATCTTTAAAAAAATCCAAGAAATACGTTTTGCATAATATTTATCCAAGTCATTAAAATCCTATAGCTATTCCTGGAGCGGACATATAAAGTTTGGATGTGATGATTTGTTTTAATTGCAGTATTGCCACGTGTCCAAGTTTCTTTGGTTAATTTTAGTCCATTTACTGGGTCTCTCGAATGTCTTGGCAATAAAAATATCTAGTTCTACTATTACATATTTGAAAGAGCTAAATTTGCCAGAACACTAAAATGTGTTGCAGCCACAAGTATTGTTTACTTATAGATGTTGATCATTTATCTTTCTAATTGCCCTAAATAAGGATGTCCTTATTTGGGGGGGTAACAATAAACGTATAGTTAAAGTTATTTGTAGTCGAATAGTATTTTTTCTTTTCTTCCCTGCTCTTTGTAAATCACTTAGGTAGGCATTATTTTCTATTTTGAGACTGGGGATTATTATTATTATTATTATTATTATTATTCTCACTCTCGAACTCTTGAATGTAATAAAGCCTTTTTTTTTTCTTTTTTTTTCTCCTTTTTTTTGTTGTTGCACAAACCGGCGCTTACCTGCTGCCTTTAATCCGCCGGACCATCACACCTTCACTGTAATATTTTTGCATACTGGGAAATAAAGTGGTCATTATTCACTCCCAAAGAATATTGTTGTTGATGCCATACTAAATGACTCTATAACACTGTTATTGCCATCTCTTAAAGAAAATAGCTGCATTATTATTATCCAAATTGAACAATGAATATCCATTTGCTTAGTGAAAAAGTTACTAATAAGTGTATTTAAAACCACAGAGATTTTGTACTTAAACCAGCTGTGGTTTTCTATTAGAATAAATGTTATCTGGCTGTAGATTAGAAAACAATATGGCATATTCATTCTAGACCAAATCAAGGAATTATTTGCATCTTATTTAAATACAAGGAAATATTGGAAAAATCTTAAGACCCAAAATATTCTAACTTTGTACAATGAATTTTGTATTTCTTAAAGTTAAAACAACGTATGTATTATTTGAAATCAAACTATCTGTTCCTGTTCTATTGTACGGCAGTACTGCACCGTCAGAATTGTAATGTAATTCTTGTCCTTGTAATTGTTCTCATATAGATGGTCATTGTTCTGCGGAAAAATAATAATAATATATATATATATATACAGAACTTTAGGGTCTCGTTTGTGATCCTAATTGTTTTAATATATTTTCATTCTTTCTGTGTTGCTAAAAAGTTAATTAGTTAACTTAATTGTTCTTTTACAATACAGCCATGTCAGGGCTCTAGATTTGGCTGGCCCTCAATGAAATAAAAACTTTTTTGTAATTTTATTCCAGATTATAAGAGTTGTCATCAAAAATTCATGAATTGAATTCAATAACAAATCAACAACCTGTCTTCGGTTTTCATGCAGACAAAGGATAAGCTTTCGTTATAGGCGGTTATATAGACACAATCCTTCTCATCAGCATATTAGTATAATTATGAAACAAGTTGCACGAAAAAGACTGGAACAACTTCATTAAGATGAGTATATATGCATTGTGTTAGTATCACTGTGTTGTGTTTGTCAAACATGATTTCAAGACAAAAATGAATGAGGCAAAACAAATATCATTACACCAAAAAGGAATGTAATAGTTGACAACTTGTTTCAGCTTTTCAAGTTAAGGCCAAGCCAATGAGAGTTGAGTCCCTCTACTGGCTAGAAAAAGGATCATACAGAAAAGCAAGCCAATTCATTTGTCTCAGAACATTTGCATACAAGAGATGGGAAAAGTTAATGACACTACAACAGTCCTCTTCAATCAGAATGATGTGTCCATGCCATGATGATTTTGCAGTGTGCTCCATGAAATTGCTTAGTTTTCCCCCACTGAGTTGGTGAATTCCTTCGTAGTTGTGCATGTTCTCTCTAAATGGAGTAGCTGATTACATATTAAAGCTTGTCTCTTGCAGATAGTTATTTAACATGGCTATGCCACCCATTACCTCAGGTAGGCTATTATGATGACTAAGTGGACAGCCACTGTTAATATGAAGTGATTTTTTTGTCACATTATCCTTTGACACCTTGTGCTCGTAGGTAACGTTCTTTTCTGATGCCTGCGTCTCACTCTGGCATACGGTCTCTAACACAGAACCAGCACATCTGCATTTCACTGGGCCAAGCTTTACCACATGGCAGCTCCAGTGCTGGCTGAAACAGCTTGCTGTGATCGGCAGCTGTTGAGGATCAGGCTTTTCAGCTGTGGGACGCAATATGAAGCAAGTGCAGCAGAGCTGAACAGGCTGACGTTGGTTCAAACCAGTCCCTGAACAGCAATTCAAACACAGCACCTTTCCCAAGATCCAGTTCAACATCTCTTTGATCATGATAGAAATTAGGTTTAAGAGAGAATAGGTACAGCAGACACCAAGCAAGATTGCTAAGATGTTGGCGATCTGGTAATACCAGCTTGCGTCATAGGGCTCTCTCTGTCCGCTCACCATGTCCCCAAAGCCCATAGTGCTGAAGGTCACGAAGCAGAAGTACATCGACTCAAAGTAGCTCCAACCTTCCACAGCAGAGTAGAGTCCAGATGCACCAGATGCTACCAGAAAACAAATTGCCACCAAAATCAGGGCCACATGGTAAACAGAGGGCTTCCAACCCTCCTGCCGGCTTGGTGTGTTACCTGGTTGTGTGGTGAGATGGGAAGTAGCATCTCTTTTCCCACTGTGCCACGCTTTTCGCTCATGGAATCTGCGCAGCACATATGAAATAAGTGTAATAACACGTTCCAGAAAGAGGTTGAAGAAGAGGATGGTTGCTGCACATCCTATCAGCCCAAAGAAAATGAGGAAGATCTTCCCATGATCGGTGGCTGGTGCTGCCAGTCCATATCCTATAAAATATAAATGATTATATTTAAAAAGTAAGAAAAAGAGAACTTGAACTTAACTCCATGTAATAAAAATGTAAACTACCAAAGAAAAAAAGACTAGTACTAATATGTTCCTGTAGTTAATTATCAAGAGTATCCGCCATGTTGACCCACAACCTTGGTTAAATCCTCTCCTAACATTCTGTTTATTTGTACACTCTTGGAAACAAGAGTTCCTCAAGGGTTCTTTGGATGATTAATGGTTCTGGCTTTCTAAAGTGATTCTACTTGTAGGGTTCTACATAGAACCTTTAAGGGTTCCCACAGAGGGACAAACCGAAGAACCATTTAGGGTACTAGATGGAACTTTTTTTTCTGGGATTGTACTGTGATGTGACCCTCTAATGCTTAAAATAAGGTAATATAATTATTTTTTCTAAAAGTGTTTTAGTTTTGTTTTTTGTAAAATGTGTATAAAAATGTGTTTATTGCATATATGACTAGCATTACACGCTTAGAAAAAAATTAAGTTCTATGGTCTGTCCCTGTGGGGGAACCCTTAAACGTTCTCTGATCACTATCAGAGAGGGTTCCAAGTAGAGAACCCCCTTTTTCTCAAATGTGTTTTAGTATAGAGCTACATGTAAATTGTTTAGGCTACTTGTTAGCCTAAACATGTTACATAATATTTTAAAGGTTTTACTGTAAGGAAACGAAAATAATAATAACCCACTTATAAAATTGACCAAGCATTTTAGTAAAAAAAACTAACAAAAATTTGCTGGAATAAATGAACAACCCATCTTGCTGTAGATTTACCCAGCCGTGGTTAAAAACAAGCCAAATTTTTAGAGAGTAGCTTGCTAATGGAGCTGTGAACACAATGTAACCTTTATAGATCGGTAGTAGATCCTACAGATTATACAATTATACAAGTGCTTAACGTTCTTTAAGTGGTTCAACATGGAATCTAATTTCCTTGGCTTGTAGCCATAGCAACCGGAAAAGACGGATCAAACTGGGATTGGGTGAAAAAAATCAATATGAAGCCGTGTAACCAAAGATCACTTCTCCCACAGCGTAACATGTCAGTTAACCTGATTTGTGGAATCCTAAAAAATGTGACAAATTTTTATTATAACCCTTTATATAAAGGGACATAATGAGGGCGATGAAAATGGGCAATTTAGCTAAAATGGTTTTAGTGATTCGCTAACATAATAGTGACTCACAAATTTTTTAAAAATAAATTATTTTAGTCTAGCCATATAACTGTGTTTTTGATGCATAGGATTATTAGAAGACATTTGTGAGCACTAGTTCAAAAACGGAAGGAATACTCTGTCTGCATTTTACATACATTTTACTGCTTTGTTTTCTCATTTTCCTACACATAATGACCTAATACATGCCTTGTACTATTACCAGATAAACTTACCGATAGTGGAGACAACGGTTGCCAGAAAGCAAAAGGCTCCAGAAAAATCCCACTGTGTTATCTGACCTTGCACCCAAACCCCAGCATCATTGGCCTCCTCATAGTCCTTCAGCAGCACATGCAGGTCCTCTCTGCTCACCTGGTGCTCCTGGCCAAAGTCAGCCAGCTTCATATCCCATATTTTGTGTGCTTTAAGTTCTGATGGACTCTCCAAGGCAGAGAAGACAGCAGCCCCAAGCAACATGTACAGGACTATGACTAAGCCTAGTAACACAATGCGCGCGATGTCTGTATTAACCCAACGCCAAACGCAACAACAGGTGTTGTTGCCCTGTTGCGGTGTGTGCACGATCATTACAAGATTATAGATTAATTGTAGATTACAAGATAAGAGATCAAACCTTAGAAGCTGTGGAAGTGGTGTTTACTGTGTTGCCCTCGGACATTAGGTTCACAATTCAGTCCTCAAAATAATTGGTACTCCCCTGGTTAATGTTCTGTATTAGCTACAACCTGTGTCAAAAATATAGTGCCAACAAATAACAGAAAGTCACAAAGGTACTACTTACAGTGGATACAGTAGTGCAACTCTATGGCAGCTGCTGCTAACAGGAAGATGTGTGATAATTCGCTACAGTGCTTATGTACATAAATGACGTTTATTAGTTCTACAGGCTCATAATTAACCTCAGCTATCCTTGGTTTATGAGGATGGATTGGTTTTACAGTTATATTGCAGGCTACAATATTATGTTGATGTTTGTTCAATAAAAGCTAGTTCATTAGTTCTGTAAAGGCGTTTCTCTGCTTCAGATTAGTGCTGTTTTGGTTGATCATTTATTTTTATGCATCCAACTAGCAGAGATCACAAGAGTATCAAAACCTTTCACAAATACAAGCTTAAAATGCACACATCTCAGATGACCTGTCAGTATATACTGCAGAAGTAACTGTTCTAATCATAGGTCTGCATTGGATAGAAGTCAGACCAGACAGAGTGGTTTTAGGCTCAGATTCCTCCTCAGCCTTAAAAAGCATAATGTCGACACGTTTATAAAACGACATATACTCAATTTTACATGGATTAAAACCACTTGGAATAACTGTACAATTTTGCTGGGTTCCTGCACATGTAGGCGTATTGGGAAACGAGACAGCAGACACACTGGCAAAAGAAGGAGTTAAAAAGAGCAAAGTGGATGTCATAATGCAAACTGGGCAAAGTGAAGCCAAATCATGAATAAGGAAAAAGATATAACACAAATGACAAGAGAGATGGGATAACGGGAGCACAGGTAGATGGGATTATAGCGTTATGAAATCTGTGATAGGGAAAAGGTTCATTGGAAGAAATAGAAGATAAGTATGGCTATCCAGGTTAAGATTGGGACACACAGGACTGAACTCGACATTAGCAATCATGGGCAAGCACGAGAGTGGGTTATGTGGTGTAGGTCCAAAAACAAGAAACTGTACTGAATGAACTAAGCTTATTGAGTATAACAAGAGCAGACCAATTAGAGTAGTGGACATTTTGGGAACAAGAGGGGAGTATTCACGGGTGTGTGGGGGATTATTTAGCCTGTTACTGGACACTGGACTGGGTAACAGGTTGTAGAATAATCGGTTGGGCGCGGACACTTTGTGCCGGAGGAGCTGAACACGCAGTGTTGGCTGATGTAGGGACTCTGGCTGAGTACCAGTGTTGCCAAACCCTTCCCACTGAAAATTTCCAAAACCACCCACAAAAGTCTCCTTTTTTTAATTTTTTTTTTTTTACAAAAAGTATCCAAATATTAAAAGAACATAGGGTTAGGGTTATGTTCCCCTGCCATTTTTACTGCATGGAGCATGACCCGAGCGCGTTCAGCACTACTCAGTGATTGATGAAATACAGAATTGCATTGCTTGGCTGGGGAAAAGTTTGTGCAGGGGATCAACAAATACTTGTACTGAAGGTCGTGGATGTTTAACCCACTGGACAAATGGAGGTAGTGTTTAAAAAAAAAAAAAAAAAAAAAAAAAAGTTTAGTTAGGTTTTAAAAAGTCGCAGTGACTATCAAAAAGTAGCTAAATTTGGCGACAAATTCCCCAAATTGGCAACACCGCCAGTGAGTACGAGGACTGACTGGGACAGAGTTGTTCGAGCCATGTTTAATGATCAGATGCTTCACCCATGTAAAACACAATCACGCACAGTAGGTGGCGGTAATGCTCACAAAGCGTAAACTGCCAGAAAACCCAAAGAAGAAGAAGCAAAAAAGAACTACACTACCCATGATGCATCTGATCTTTATGAAACGATAACGCGACACTTCCCCTCGAACAGCTTCTGCTCTGTCATTTGATTAGTAGTGTCAGGATTAAAGACCACAGCCCGTTTATTTATCCAGTTTTACACCAGGATTTATAGGGTTTAAAAAAAATAATAATGTCGTCTTTGAGGTAATTTTCACTTAATTTAATTCATTATAATTTAATTTATTATAGGGGATCATTTACAAGCATGGAGGGACTTTTCTGTGCTGCCACGTATGCTGAGCAGGTTAGACTGCGTAGCAAAGCCAGTGGCTAGAATAAAGGTTTTTTTTATTTTATTTTTATTATTTTTTTTTAAATTATAAATGCAGCTTTCCGTGGCTTACGATTCTTCTCTAACCCCTTGCCTTTCAGTTCAGTGTGCTGCTTTGACTTTACTCTACACTTCAGAGCTGTTTGGAAAGTCATGCCATTAAACACTCATTGAGAGACCTTGGAAAAAGAGCTCTGAAATCCATTGTCTTCTGCATTTTCACAGCCTCCCTCATGCGTATCATTTACATTGACTCATTCGGCAGACGCTTTTAGCCGAAGTGACTTTCGACCGAGCTGAGCAGATGCTCCAGGGCCCAACAGTGGCAGCTTGGAGGTGCTGGAATTTCAACTCACACCATTGCAATATGTGAGCAGTATGGGCACACTCAGTGGTTAGGGCACTGGACTACTGATCAGAAGGTCGTGGGTTCAAGCCTCAGCTCCGCCAAGCTGCCACTGTTG
>JAOUQW010000047.1:14879390-14913225 GCA_028565825.1 Olivaichthys viedmensis | reverse complement strand
AGACAAGTTTGTTAGTCTGAGATGTGTTTCCAGTCGATTATGGTTGTATTTTATGGGTACAGAACTTTGCTGCTGGTGGCCTACTGATAACTTCTCATTGTTAGTCATTGAGGTCAGGATTTGGTTAGAGGTCTTCAAAGAATGCGAAAGCTGAACTATATATATATGGCATATGTCGGCATTTCTTTATAGCACAGAAACAGGATTATGTACATCCTTTAATCTCAACCTCTTCCCTCTCTTTTCAAGTCATTGGTTTAAAAAAACGGTTTATGGCTCGTAGCAGCTGGGAACATTTATTGTTTGTTCCTGTGGTTATGGGCTATGGTTACAGCATGTTCTGTTTATCTTTGAACACATGTTAAGTACTTAATTAAAATGAAAGAGTTTGCCCTTTGGGAAACAAAACAGCCCCATAACTATCAACAGAATTAAAATCTTCCAATGACATGAATTATACCGATGTGTTCGTTAATTTATGCATGCAAATAATTCAGTCTGTTCAATTGTGTATCTGTAATTAAATTCCTCTGAGCAGTGTAGGCACATTTGTACATAATTGTAGTTTCTTCCTCCTCAAATTTATGTCTGTGACTAAAATTCTTACTGATGCTACTGTTTTATTTTAGGACTCATCTCTGCTTGTGCACTCCACTGATAATGTGACTCTCAACGCCCGCAATGCCAATGGAGATGTAACTGGAAGTGTGTCTGTAGGTATGAAGGTGTCCCACACTCATACTGTAGCTAAATGTACAACATTTCTGCTTCATTCTTCCTGCGTTTTTCTCCTTTTTTATTTCTTCTTTTTTATTAGTACCTGCTAAAAATTTACACAGGCCAGAACTTGTCTCCTATTTCTTTATTTGTCACCAGTCTAATTCTGTATTGCACCATAATCTGCCATTAGATTCAAATTGGCCTATTTATTAGACTGATAGCTGAGAGAGCTGAATAATAATGCATTAACACAGAGAGACAGATCAGGGACAACTTGCCCAATTAATTGTTACACCACAATCATGCATTATGATTGGTTCATGATGAAGTTCATGAAGTTTATAAAGCTAAAGTTCATGGCCAATTTTCTTTATCGACGCTTAATAAGACAAAGCCATGCTCTGATACAGTGCAAATTTTACTGTAACATAAAAATTCAACTGTGGACTCATACTCAGTTTTGACTGGTTTGCTCTCAGGTCCAGGACAAGCCAAGGCCTTTGGGCAACACTTTACAGTCAGCTCAAGTGACAAGACCTTGTTTTATGCTGATGAAAAAGAAGCCATTGTGGGAACTGGGAAACTCAGAGTTACAGGTACTTTTGGTCTCTTGACCAAACACAAATTCGAGAATGCAACTGACATTTGAATTGAATCAATGAAATTTCCAGTCCATTATGTTTGGAGCAATTACATATACATCTACTTAAATGTGAATACTTGAACCCACCACCTTGACAATCAGGGTCACGTGCATCCCAGCATCACAATCAGCACTGATCATTCAAAAAGGCCAAAACCATTTATCATATTATCTGCTGATAATACTACACATTAAACTCACTGTTCAGTGAAGGAGATGACTGTGCTGTGGTGCTGGCAGCATGTTATGACCTGTATTTTTTGCTACCCATCTGAAAATCCAAACAGCAGGTGATGCATGTTTATAGAACAGCTGCCTAGACAGCAAATCTTTTTTTAATACCATGGTAGTAAAGCCCAGTTTGGGCTATCACCCGAAACTGACTATGAATATAAACAGCTCATTTCTGACACTCTTACAATGACTTTGTTGTTTTTATATGGGCTTTGACACATTTCCTTTGATTTCCTTTGATTTTGTGGGCTCTTGTTTGAGTAGACAGGACCCCTTACTGTATAACATAAAAATGACCATGAATAAATAAAACAACACAAAATTAAAAAAAAAAATTATTCCCCCTTTTTTCATCTGTTTTTTGTTGTTGTGTTGTTTTATTGTTCTTTGGTCGTTGGTCAAGTTTGTTCACTGGTTGCCAGTTGTGGCGAAGCTCCAACAGGCCTGATTTGAGCAGCAAAATTCCTCTAGCCTTGATCTTCCATGAAACAACACTGAAAGAGAGGTGGCATCCAGCTGGTCACACTGTATTGTCCTTGTGTGGTGTGCTGTTTTATAGTATCCCATGTGCTACTCCAAAATGTCCCCTTTTAGGACTTCATAGTAACTGTGGATGGCATGAAAAAGAAAAGTAGTGCAGCTGGACTGTTTTGTTTTTATTACCCAGCTTCCATCAGTCATGTTCACACACTGCATAAACCTTAGATCTGTGCAAAAGCCCAAGGCTTTAACAATATCGATCTGATATTTCATGACACATTGTTACACTGGATTATACATCAATACCATTCAAACAGCCCTGAGCTACTCAGCCTTTATTTCTTACAAAGTAACTTAAATAGCCGAAAACTTAAATAGCAGAAGAAAGCCTTGAGCATGCTCATGACTTTAGGCACGCAGGCATTACCAATGTTTCATCAATCATGTATTATTAGAAACCAATACAATCTATCAACATGAGTGATACTAGAGGGCTAATCGTCTTAATGGTTTTATGTTTTAGTACTCACTAGCCATCCTTAACACTCACACAAACTTACTGAGTTAATAAAAATATAAGAGTAATAATCGTTAGTTTCCCCATTCTGATGGTTGATGTGGACATTACCTGAAGCTACTGGCCCGTATCTGCATGATTTTATACATTGCGCTGCGGCTGATGTTCCTAATAAAGTGCTTGGTGAGTGTATATATGCAGATTAACAATAAGTACTGAATGACCATTTGATTTAAAACTGAATAAACAAAAGGGTGGTCTCAGACTTTTGCACAGTACTGTATATATATATACACTTTTCATCTCCTCTATGGGGTTAAGGAATGTTGAATAATGTGGGAGGAAAAGTGACCCCATTTTGGATGGACTGCAAATCAATCATTTCTACATAACTGCCTTCTTAGTCTTCATGTTAGCCCAGAACATTCACTGTTGCCATTTTCAATTTGTCTCTATAACTATTATAATTTTTAGGGTTTTAATTGTAGTTCAATGTAGTATTTGTTTCTTAGCTAAGTGATATCTATTTAATATCCTAACTGTTATCCGTTTGGTTTTGAACTTAAGTGCAATTAGTTTTTAAACAAAGTATGCATTACAAACCATTTGCAAATTGGACTAAATCAATATATAGTTTCGTTGATGGTAGAGCTTGAGTGGGAAAAGTAAACTGAATGTTAACTGAATGCATTTTGTGTCAAAGCAATGAAAATGTATTTACAGTATCACAGGTCCACATAGTGCTGTTGTGCTAACTGTGTAAAGAGTTTTAAAAAAGTGAACTTGGTACTGAAAGATATTTGTTAGCAGTTGCATTCCTAGTACATCTACATCAGTTTCTGTACATCTATTTGATGTAAGAAAACTATCTTCCACCAACTGAGTTGTTACATTGTGCATCTTTTGGCATTTCCTACTGTGAGAAGCTGTTATCTGTTTCAGTAATGCACACCTTCTTCTTATTTAGGCCCTGAAGGTGCTCTTTTCGAGCACTCTGTTGAGACTCCATTGGTCAAAGCAGAGCCTCTGAGAGACCTTAGGTGAGTGTGCGACAACTGACTGAATTTGCACCAACATTTAAGCTGTGCATGTAAGATCAAATCTGTTGGAAAAAAAAGTAGGAAGAATTAAAAAAATAATGTTTGCTACTTTTGCAATTAGCAAAAGAGGTGCCAAATCGCTTACTTAGGATAGCTTTCCAGAAGGGTTCAAGCTTGAAATGAGTAAAAATTACTAGAAATAGGTTTAATCATATTTATATTTGTTTTATAATAATCTCATAATGAGAAATGTTGGTTTGATGCCACCTTGTGTCTGGAACCTGCATTAATATTTACTCTAACATTCACTGTTTCTCTAAGGTTGGAGTCTCCGACCCGGTTTTTGAGCATGGATGCCCCTAAAGGTGTTTACATCAAAGCCTTGGCAGGGAACGTAGATGTTGAATCAAGTCTGGATGTTATTTTGCACTCAACCGAGGGTCTTGTAAGTGCACAGCCATAACACTCATGAATTTTAGTTAATCTAATATTAAATAACTCATGATCATAACACTCCTTGAATAATTTTATCTTCATCGTTTACATACAGTCATACAGTTTTCTAATAAGCACAATCTGTATATGTTTTAGCTGTGATTGCATTTCATGTAACTGCTGCCATGTTATTATATGTGTTATTCTAATGATAATAATGATACTGGTGCAGTAATATCATAGCCTTTGTGTACATTTTTAAGTAACACATCAGATTGTCCATAGTCTCCATCATCCTCATTTTCTTCGGCGTGTTTTACATATGCTGCAGCTGGTTTTAGATGCCGAGACCGTTCGGCTGCCCAAGTTACCCGTGGGTGAGGCAAGAACATCGGGCGACTCTCAGGGGCTGTACAACATGTTCGAAGTGTGTGTGTGCCCTAGTGGCAAGCTGTTCCTCTCCAGAGCTGGTGTCTCCTCCACCTGCAGTGAGAGCCAAGAGTGTTGAAGTCCAGCTTATTTAAAGGGCTCTGTAGCATCAAGACTGTGATATACATGTTACAATGATTTGGTCTGAGATCTCCTGCTTAATTTTGCTGCAGAGTTCTCAGATGGAGTGAAAAAGCACAATTTTGTTACTACAGTAACTTTGCAAAAAGAGAGGAAGCACATCATTCTCCGGTGATGAGAGTTTCAGCCTGAATACATTATGTATCTGGAAAACATCTATCTCAGTATCACCAATATTTGCAACAACAGTGTTTGTGAGTGGTAATTATCTTTCTCTTTTATTGCCTTTTTTTTCTTATTTTTTACCAAACTAGGCTGGGCAAAAAGGGGCTGGTCACCAGCGTACATCCTATGCAATATGATATTATGGTGCAATAGGCAAAACGTGTGTAGTAAATATAATTATTGTTAAAGGAAGATCCAACAGTAAAAATACTATGTTTTATATGTCAACACATCGGCGTTGGTGGCAAAAGCAGTGTATACATGAAGGTTGTTTTTGAACAGTGTAGCTGTGTTAAAATTATTTAACTGATTTGCAGGACATAGTATGAAATTAGCTTTTATAATCTGGACCTAATACAATATACTGTATCTTAACTCACATCAGTATAATGCCCAGTCATGATGTTCTAGCATTATGTATAGCAAAATTACTTGACCAGTGTCGACATTGAAATCAACTGAAATCAGTTTTACTGAAACTACTCTAATTGCTTAGGCACACGATGTGAAAATGAAGAAGGCCCAGTCACACCATGTCTTTGTGGTTACTTGATTCAGTAGATAATTGGATAAAGATCCCAAAATACCTTTGGTGTGAAGTACCAAAAACAATGAGTGATGTTTGTATGTGTTAATAAATAAGGTATTTAATCCTCATCCTGGTTAACTGTTTAGAGTGTCCAGATTTAATTTTATTTAGATTTTATCAGATGTTTAAAATCTCTTTACAAGTGTTTTCTTCATAATGCATAATTTCATGTAAAATACACAAAGAAATGGCTTTATTTTCTACACAGATGGCTGACTATGCAGATTAATTAAAAGCCATGTGACCAGAAATGTGTCATTAATTACAAGTAAAATGCAATATATATATAATTTATTGCATCTTTATCATCTCTCCATGCTGTAAATGTGATGTTTCCTACCAATATATAAGGAGATGTTAGTAGAGTTCCATCCATGATTATTGACTATATATGGTAGTACAGTTCAAGAAAAAAGCAGTAATAGTCTGTCATTTACAGTCTTGATCTTGCATTAGAAGTATGATGGAAGTACAAGAGAATGTCTTTAAGAAATGTATTTTCCCTGAAAGTCAACATTAATTGTATTCCTTCACATTTTATGAACAAAATCTAATAGAAGCACTTTCCCCACATATTTTTACTTTACATTAGTAACTCTTAGAGGTTCCATGACCTGCCAGTTCAGTGGGATATAAATATGATGATGCATATCCACAACCTAAGCTCTCTGACTTACCCATCGACCTGGAAATTGATTTTTGACCTTCATAAATCAGGTAACGTGATGGCTTTAGCTATAGTTTAGAATACCCTTCTTTTTTTTTTTTTACCATAAATGCAAATTAGGAATTTTAACACAAATGAAGATGTGATGAATCTGTATGGGAAAATCTATGTGCAGTTTGCTTCCATGCAAATTGAGAAGGACCTTAGAATTAACATGTTTTCTAAGGACTACTGAGAGGTGCATGTTGGTGGCATTTTGGGGTCACCAGGTCTTTAAAACTTTGACAAGAAGCCAACAAGCAATATGAAATATTTGACATTGAAGAAATTCTGATCTTATCAAAAACATAAATACAAGAGTTTGCTAAATAGAATTTGGAACTGTGGTACTGGATTCTCTGATCAGAGAAGGGTTTTCAGAGGTCTCTTAGGATAATGGCTTAGTGACCACTAAAGTGACGCGCCGAACAATACAGGACATGCACGGCAACCCTCTTGTGGACTTTAGGCAAATGTCCACTTTGGGAGATATTCAAACAATTTTTTTTTTTGCCTGTCCTACTACATGACAGTAGACACACAGGGTGCTCTGGGAATTTATTAGCTCTATGGCACTGTTGACAAGAAATACAGTGCATGTCAGACAACATCTGTTAAAAAGGTTAAAGTAGTCTCTATGATTTAAAAAATACAAAGCTGCAATAAGACACAGAATAGGTATGAACATAAGAAATAAAGACATGGCACACAGAACATCAACAAAATGCAAACGAATTCTGTATCCAGTGTTTTAGTCCCCATGGTCTTACATGAAATCTAACCAAAAGTATGATTAAAAGTTAAAAACCGAGGTTTTAACATCACCATTGGTGAATCTTGAATTGGTTGTTTCACAATAAGTGGGAGAACCCTAAGCAAATAGACAAGATGTGTATTGCAAAGAAAGCAAAGAAACTATAATGGCCACTTTCCCTCGCCAACCTTCCTTCATAACTTTAATGTGGATATCGCCTAAATCACATGAGTGGTCACTTGTAACACAAGTGGAGGAGGGTACAATGAGAAGCGCATCTTTCCATCAGGACTTTAACACTTGTCCTTGGCCATATACACTTACTAACTATTTAGCTTGTTAACTAGCTAGCAAAGTAAAAGTAACAGTCATGTATAGATGGAGTAGGTGCCTACATTAAACTCAGTTTGATTGTACCAAATTAAATGTTACATTTTTGAAATATTAAGTATTTTATTGCTCCTGTGTATTTTATTGCTCCACTTATTAACTGTTGCCGACCAACCAAATTTTCACTGTTTTGAGAAAAAATAAAAAATCATCAGATCGCTAGTGAAAGTCGACAAAGACATGTTAAAAAAGTATTGGAATGCAGAACTTTTTTGAGAACACCATGATACAACTCTACAACAATGAGAAAAATAAGATAGAGGGCCCAAAACAGAGTAACAAAGTTTTTTGTTTTTTTTACTATGGTCTTACAAGAAGGGTCTTGCAGTAACTTTGGACTAACAGACTAGGCTACATTAGTCTGTTTACAGCAAGATGTTCAGTTTAATGTTTAATGGAGTGGATTATGTGTGTGTGCTAAAAAGACATTATTATATACACATTTCTATGTACAATATGGTGATTTTTATATTTCATTCAAAATGACAATTGACATCAACACTGCAAGATATATGTATACATAAAGTCCCAGAGTTCACAGAACAATCAGGCCAGTTTTTGCATTTCTAAATGTACCATTGTTTAACGTATGACACTCCATCTATAAAAGTCTCCACTCGGCTACATTTCAGCAGTCACACAAGCGCTCTTTACTCAAAAGTGTAGTGCAAATGCATGCAAATTACAGTACAGTCAATTGGATGACTGTGCCAAGAAAAATACTTTTCTAAAAAAGATGGAGTAAAAAAAAAGCAGCATATTTTTTTTTTGTACAGGAGAAACAAACTTTATTTTAAAAAGAAAAATATGCTATGCCCTTTAGCATTATGTACACTTGCATGTCAAAAACATTCACACTAAAAAGTAAAATCACAGAAACAGAAATATTTTCAGGCTCAGGCAGCACCTGTTTGGAGATGTATAAGCAAACATTTATGCAATAAGCATAGGCTTTAGCACCATTAACGGTACTGTGCATAAACTGCCAGCTGGATATATACTTTTTGCTTGAAATAAGTCCTGTATTATATCCATTCATTCTTATTGCACATGGTCACCATTTACGTTTCTTTTTTCTGCAAAAATTGTGATTTTTCTTGATGTGAAATCTGGCATTTACTGATGCTTCATATTTTTTGCTGCACAAATGTTTCTAGTTTGATAATTATTCGAGCTGTACATTCCATTACTCTCATTGCCACTTCTGAAGTGTACCTATCATTAGGAATCTGAGGAAAGGGCAAGAGGTCAGGATAGCGGGTTCTGAGGCTATCAACACCATAACCTTCCAAGATGTTGACATCCTTAGCCAGTCCAGTTAGCCGAGTATTGTACTCTTCCACCTTCTGTGCCAATGCCGTGGGTTTCACATCTTTGTCTGATTTTCCTCTGACTGCATAGTCTGCAGCAATTAATGCTAGTTTGGTGGCCAGATAGCATTTGAAGCACACCCACTCATTTGCATTTTTATGAAGGTCATTTCTTGCAGCTGAAAAATTCGCTCTTGCCTGCCTCAGCCATCTTCGTGCCTCCATAGGGTTTCCAACAGACTTAAATGATGGCGGCACAAAGAAACGGCTAGAATGTGATGTTCCCGCATAACTTGCAAACTGCTCTCTAAATTGGTGCCTCTCAGACTTATGGCTTGTTGCTTCTTGGTTCCATGATGTGTAAAACCTTTGAAAAGAGAACTTCTCTGATTGGAAACGAGTGGACGATGCAGAGAAAGTTCTCCTCGATGTTCTATCTGTGGTCTGCTCTGCTTGTGCTTGCTTCTCCATCCTGCTTATCTCATTTTGTAGGTGTTTAAAGACCTCTGTGGCAATATCAAGGTTTTCTGCATTTTTGTCTGGATGCCACTTAAGATATAACCTTCTAATTACCTTCTTTCTTTCAGTTTCAGGACGTTTCCAAGCCTGTTCTACAACTGAAGTAACTTCTTTCAGAATTTCAGGCAATGAATTAATCTTAATCTTTTTGGGAGACATCTTTTTTGGTGGAGCTATGTGATTTTCCTTGCAAGGAAAAATAGGTGGTACCATTCTGGGGCCTGGTGAGGGACTCTCTAATGGGCTTGTTGGTGTTGCTGGTGTACCATCTCGAATGTTGGTGCTGTCATCTTGCCTGGAGAATTTATATAGATCAAGGGAGCTTACAATTTTGTATTCACTATATCCAATGTCAATTTGAAAGCATTTACCAAGAAAGCCTGGATTGTTGTCCTCTTCTCTCTCTACTTCTTGAACAATAATGGCATACGTGTAGGTTGGCTGATAGGACCCAAAAATATCTCCTCCCTCAGAGTCAACTAGGTAGCCTACATACTCTCCAGGATAGAAAACATTCATTGGGTCCATTAGGAGTAAATGATGTATCTCTGCAGGTATTGGTGTCCCAGGAAGGGGAAGCTCAAGCTTTGAGGGCTCAGTTGAGTCATACTTTACACCAAGATTGTCCAGCTTTTCTGTGATTCTGTATATGTCATTGCAGCCTAGCATAGCGATGAGATAGGAAGTGTCAGAAATCAGATTGTCTGTTGCAGACTTGAGGGTCATTGCAAGAGCAAGGAGGAAATTGATATCCTTGCTATCTGAATGTTGAATGTAGAGGTGGATAACTGATGTACCATATCTCTTCAAAAAGGCCAGAGTTTCACTCCGGCTGTGTGGAATAGGACTGCAGCCTTTAACTCGCAATGTTGTTTGTAGCTTCTCAAAACAGGACACCTTCAAGCCTTCGCAAAGTGCTTTGCAGAGTCGTATTGCTTTTTCCTCGTTGACCATGTATGCATTGTCATTCTCATGCTTCATTATTCGTATTAGTCCTGTGATGAACTGCTCAGAGGAGAGTAACAACTGAAGCCGACCCTGAAGTGAGCAAAGGGCTCCAAACTGGCACATTTTCTGAGACGTTTCATCGAGTTGTTCCTCCAAGATACTACTCAAAAGTCTGGGCCTCAATTTCTGTGGAAGCAACATAATAAGCTTAGTGTGGAAAGCATGGTCTTTGCCTAGGTAGCACTGGCTCATGTCAACAAGCATTTGGACTCCAACATTACCCTGGATCCTGCTCTTATAGTGTGGTGCATCGTCAAAGACTAAACTGTTTGACTTGGCAAGCCGACCATCATGACTTGGTAGGTAAAACGTGAAATCTCTGAGGGTCTCTAGATCTTTGCGTATCTGTACTGGGTCATTCTGGAGACTTTTGAAGAGTCCAGAAACTGCTCTTTTTACTGTTCTCATTTCATTTGGGTCAAGTTGCTTGCCTTCTGAGCTTCTATATATGCGACACAACACTTCAATATATTGTTTTGTTGATACAATGTCCTCAGTTCCCAATAGTTTGAACAGCTGGTGAAAGGTACCAAGTTCAAGTGGAAGTTTGTATAGATATGGCTTGAAGTCTGATTCATTATCCAGATTTATCACAACCTCCTCTGGTTTTAGAAGTTTCCAGCCCTCCTCAACCATAACAAATGCCACCCCTCGTAACTGATAACGGAATTCTCGTTTATCTGCATTAAGGAATTCATAGGTCTTCCTTAAGACTTTGTTTCTGGTTTTGACAGTGTCATCATCCACGTTTGTGATGCTGCAGATGTTTTTGCAGTTGCTAATGACCTTTTCCAAAGGTGGATCCAAGTTTACATTTAACATAGTCAAAACTTGTTCAAGCTGCTCTTGGCCTGAAAGTGTGCTTCCCTCTTGGTCTTTTATGCTTGCTGGGGTAGCCTTCTCTGGTAGAATAGGACAAGATGTCCAAAGTAATTGCATGATATCAGTTTGTTTAAATTTTGGATTAACTTGAGACCCATTGAAACGAATTAGAGGAAGAGTGCCATTGATTTCTTGGTGCTGAGGATGCAGTCTGATAAGCTCTGCTGGTGCACGCTCTGGACACAAAAATTGGGTCATTGAGAGTTCTTTGAGAAATGCTGCCTCAAACAGATCTGTCCTCTCGTTGAAAATTTGATTCAAAAGAACATCAACAATGGTCTGAACTTTTTCTTTAGACCAGTTCTCTGTCTGTGCTTTGATGCTGATCTCTTTTGCAAACTGGAGAACCTGTTGCTGAGACACAATATATTTTAAGCCCATCTTGCGTAGGAATGTAATCCATGAAGGTAGGAGTGAAGTTCCATTTTTTGGTTTCAATACTTGCTCAATTTTCCTGAAGAAATCCATGGGGATGAAAGATTTTGGTGGAAGCATCACTTCAAATACTTTTACAGTTTGGTCATAAAAGGCCTTAGCAGGTTTTAGTCTGCTTGTTGAGTCATAAATAAACGACAGACTTTCCAGTTTTTCATAGAGTTGATCCTTTATGCAACATGACTCCTCCATTGCCAATAGCCTTTCCTTCAGATAAATGAGGTGTTGGATTTTGGCATCATGTGAGAGAATGTCGAACTTTGGAAGGAGGTGCTTCAGGTAGACTTCCAGGTCATCAATTGGATTGCACCCAAGGAAGGTGTAGAGTTCTTTTAGCTGTGGATTGTCAACTAGAAAGGTTGAGGATGTAGTGTGTGCCCATTTTTCCATGTCAACGGAGGGAATGCTTTTGGTCAGAATATAGCAAGCTCCAAAGTTTGCAATGCTAATATGCTGTCCACTGACAGCTCTGTAACATGGAAGCAATTTCAGACTTTGCACATCATCTTGACATAAGTTAGTCAAATTAGAGTTAAAGTACAACAAGAGTGCTTCAAAGTCTTTGTCAGTTAAGCTCCCTGCTTTGAAAGCTGATGTCTGGATCATGTACTCAAGGGATCTCAGAATGCTTGAGGGATTGTCTATATTTGCTGTGTACTGGGCCAGTAAAGGCAAGATGGGATTCTCTTTTGCACATATTTTGTTTACCGCCACTTGTAAGCATCCTGCTTTCATCAGAGTGTGGAAAACCTTTTCATTCTGTCCATTGGGAAAAATGGCAACATGCATGAGGCTGAAGGGTAACAAAGCATCATGTTCTGGCACAATTAACTTGTTGCTTGATACCATAAACTTGATCCCTGGTAGTAGAGCCCAATCTTTAAGGATGTCCAGAACTGTCTCAAATTTTGGCTTAACCTCTGTCTGGCCATCTTTGAGGCCAATATTCTCACTGATGAAGTGCCATGCACTTTTCAGCCAAGACTCACTTGCATAGTTTTCCCTCCACTTCACAGAGGTCCTGGTTCTGTACTCTCGAGGTAGGACAGATCCCAATAAATCTCCAAAGCTGCTTATGTCAAAGACCTTTGCCACGCCTGCTTTGAAAAGAATATTGCTGTATCTCATGTACAGGGTGTGCATGAACAGTTCTGTCCTGGAGGAGACGAGTTCATGATGACTTGTCAGGAATTTGGGCCGTTTTGAGTCAAACACTTGCAAAATGTTGTCCATTGTCAAAAGCAGTGGCAGCCCCTCTATTCTGATGTCATCCTCATCTATATCTTTGAAGCAATAGTCCACCAGCAGCTTCAGGCTGTGGAAAAGCTTATAGTTAGACTGTTGCAATCGACAGGGCAGTTTTCCAACTTGGCAAGATGTGTCTGGGGATGAAAAGGTCAGTAGGAAGTTTCGGACATCCTCTGGCGTCACATAACTGACTGGAATACCTGCATCTTCCAAGCAAAAGAAGAGGCTGGCTGTCTCATCACAACTGTGGACTAAGTTGAAGCCTACATCCAGAAGCATGGCCTTCAGCCTGTAGACATTTTCTGCCACAGATTTACGTGTGGTAATATTGTACTCTGTGTTTTTCAGGTGCTGCAACTCATCTTGAAGCAAATTGTCAAAAAATGCTTGGCCTTTAGCTGAAGTTGATGTGTTTACCCAGGAAATATATATTGCTGAGTGCATGTCAGTGTTATCCAAGTGTGGTGCTCTAACAACAGGGAGGAGTCTTTTCAGGTCTATATGAATGCAGTGAAAGATTGCCTTTACCAAACAGTACCAGTCTGGTTGAATGTCAAGTCTGTTCACAGGAAAGAAAAACAAGAACTTTCGCAACATGTCTTTGACTGCATGAATTGGTGTTCCCTGTAGAACTGTCATTGTGGGATCATGCCCAGAAAACAGCCGACGCTTCAGTTGAATCAGCAGCTCCACGTAAGCTGGTGCTATTAATGCCGTCATTAGATTATTGTTCCAGTCACTCCTTACACCAACTCCATTGTCATCCCTCCACAGGTTTCTTCTGGCAGAATCCAAGGCAAAATGCCCATTCACATGAAAAGGCAAACCTGTCTCCAGTGAAAGGGGGAGAAAACAGAAGGCTCTATGAGCCTTTTTGTAGTTGTGGCTAGTACAAGCTGCCACCCCACCCCGAGGAAAGAGTGTTATGTCCTCATTTTTGTGGGCCGAAATTACAGTCTTGGAGACCTTTTCCATATCAGAAAAGCCAGATCTGTTGCACACTAACCAGGTTGTTGAATTTCCATCAGAGTCTTCAATGACCATTGTGTATGTTATTTGTTGTCCTGGGATTTGGGTCAGCTGCTTTTTCTTTGTCACACTGTCCACTACACTGGCATGGAACTGCTTACGCTTCAAACGATCACCGTCTGTGATTTTAGCGGTGACGGAATACAGTGTTTTCAATTGTCCTGTTCTATTTTCTATTTCACATATTGAAATTTTTTCCATGTGGTTCAAAAACATAAGTAGCTCTGCACCATCTGTTCGTAATTTGTCCAGAAGATTTTGTACCATTCTGTCTGAAGCAGGTACTGAGCTGATCTCCGAAATTTTTGCCATTTCGACAGTGCGTATAGGGAACCGAAACATTGTGCTGCGTTCCAACTTAAAATGATTCCCCAAATATAAGTTCAGGACATCAGAAAATTGGGACCTAAAGTCAGAATCCAAATCTCTGAACATTCTTCCTGGGCTAACAGTTGTTGCTCCAGGTGCATAATGTGCATGGGGATCAAAGATACAAAGAATGTCATTATTTGAGATGAAAGATGGACAGTCAGTGATGTGATATACAGAGTTGAATCCAATACCGTACTGTCCAGTTTTGCCAGGGTTTGCCTCTTTAGTGCCTCGACCAAGATTCTGGATTCCTCTGATATCATCATCTGAGAATGGTTGATTGTTGTACACACAGAGAGATGGACCTTGCATCGGCACCCATTTGTCATCAAATATTCTGTCAGTTGGATGGGTCGTGGGGTCGAATACAAAGTGTATCTCTGTTGCTTTGGCATCATCTGCATTCTGAAGGAGCTCTTTCAGCATCTCCTTCTCTGATGGGTAAGCATTAAGGATGCTCTTGATTCGGCTGGTGAGTTTCTCCTTTTGCCCAAACTCACTTCCAAGAGTGGTGAAACAGACATTGGAAGCATACCTTTCCAGGGCTTTGTGGCGTTTTGGAACTGCACCTAATTTTACTGCTACCTCTCTTGGGATATCTCCATGACAATACTTTACAGTTGTATCTCTGACCTTTATCCAAGGGCAGTCATTGTAGCACAATGACCTGGATTGCTGCAAAGTGAGCTTGCTGTCAGGTAAGAGTATCTGTCCATAGTTGCTTTGGCAGAACTCCTGATTTTTGTCTCTAATCAAACTCCATATTCCTTCACTGATGATTCTACGACATAGCTGAAAGTTATCCTCGGAGAGACATCTTCTCCCACATTCATTCTTGATTAGTTCTAAAACAGCTGATAAATTTCCAACAGTGAAGCTTGGGAGAACCCCTACAATTTCAAAGAGCTCACGGCAACTGTTTCTATACTTGTTAGGAAGTTGGTATAGATATGGAGCAGCATCAAAATTCAAATGAAATGCCACTTTTGATGGATTAACATATGTGTTTTCCACTAGAATGGAGCAAAATGCTTTCAGCGCCTCCATAATTTCTTCCTTAGCAGCTTTGGACTGCATCATCTCTTCATATAGGTATTTGTAGCAAGCATTCGTTATGTTCTCTTGATACAGTGTGACACCATCAAATGATTTTGAGAGTTCTTTGAGTTGACTGATGACTAACCCAACAGCTGGCTTTTTTATCAGTCCAAGAAAGTCTTTCACTGCCAGGGATATTGGGCCACACCCTTTAAAAGATGGAGAGTTCTCATTCAGGATTGGCTTCATCAAACACACAGTGTCCTGATGGTCTGTTGTAAAAAGTTCTGTTGCAGAAAACATCGTTGACTGGGGGAAATTATTTCCATACCAAGGGAGTGAAAAGCCAGCAGGCTTTGTCAAAAATGGAAGGAAACTGATGCCTTCTAGTTTTGCAACATATTCATTTGCTCTTGGATCGCTCCATTTTAGTTTTTCGTCAATTAGACTAAGCAGTATACTGCTCCTGTGGCATGCAGCTGTATGATCAACTTCATTAAGACCCATAACAGATTCAGCACGTTCAGTCAGGTCTTCCCAGGAAAGGTCATCTTTTACCATACCCAACTGTACTAACTTCACCAAGCATACTGGATTCAGATAGTCTTTCACACTCCCTTCAGGGAATCGCCCATCATCACTGTTGTACAGTTTGGCAACTCTTCCTTCTGGATGTATTAGTCGAGACGGCAGAACAAGACTGCGCGATGGCCCTGAGCAAGGAATGCATGAAGTTTCTCTCAGTATAGTTGCAAAGTCCTCCAACTTTTCATTGAGGACGTAATGCATCAGGGGGTCACGAAAGTCTTTGTCTATATCCTGTATATGAGGAAAAAATACATCTGTGAAGAACTGTCTCTCTGTGAGTGTGTTCTCCATCAGTTTCCCTTTACAGCCAGCATCATCAAAACCTTCTTTGACCCAGTCTGGCAGCTCAACAGCACAGAGATTTTGGGAGCCACACTTCTTCAGATATTTCATGAATATTTTAAAGGCAGCAGGTCCAACGTCAGGTTTGCAGAGCAAGGAGTCATCCAAGAACCTAACATACTTGATGGACACCCAGGTTTTGCCATCAGAGAAGACTTTTGCATTGTCTTCATCTTCACCTTTGGAAATTTCTTGATATACTCCTTGACAAATCAAATTAAAATCATCGTGCACAACTCCAGGGTCAGGCCAAGCTGAGTAATAGCGATATTCTAGGAGTTCCCCATTTTCTGACATAATTCGCAGCATACTAAGTGCAGCCATGTATGTCTGAACAATCACATGTCTCATGAAAATGGAGTTCCATTGTCCTTTTGTGTCCGTTTTCCAGATTTCTTTCCGATTTGACGTAACTGCAAAACATCCGTTTATGTGTACTGGTAGTCCAGTTTTTATTCGGAGAGGTAAATAACAGAACACCTCTCCGATTGGGTTTGCATTTGTCTTCAATGTCCATTTTCGATTTTCTTCCTCAGAGAGCAGGACTGCTATACCCCCACATGGCACCAGTCCAAGTCGCTTTCCACTTTCACTCAGAGAGAATTTCAGAGCTTCCGTCACATCCATACATGAAGAGATAAGCCAGGTTGTGTTTTCCACACCCTTCTGAGGTATTTCATCAGTAAGCCTCTTGGTTTGAGAGCCTTTAGCTGCCATCTCAAAGTATGCAGATGGATCCTCTTCAGAACCTCTGAAAAGGGGTGACTGTAGATCAAGAATACGTCTGAACACATTGTGGAACTCCTCTACCACGATTCTGATGAGGCATCCAGACTTAGGAATATCAGCAGGTACTTTGTTGGTGGCTGCAACTTTTTTCATGACTTTGGCTGCAGACTTCAGAATACTAAGGGGACCATATGTCGCTTTGGAAGACCACACACTCTTGTTTATTGTGACTACATCTTGTGCAGCAGCGGGATTTGACTCCTCAGATTTCAAATATTTCAAGACCATCGTCCCAACATGCTGAGTGAAAAGAATCAGCCGATGCCCACAGATGCTGAACTCATCAACAAGTGAATATATATCGGTGGTGGTGTAGTATATGCTGCTAATTTCACTTACTGCTGCTTCATGCTCCGTTCTGAATGGGAGTCTAAAGAGAGTTCCATCATATTTGTAGGGGGACTCTTGTGACAGTGGAAGCTGACAGTTGAAGACATTAAGAAAAGGCTTGAACTGGTTAGGAAACTTCCTCAGTCTTTTCTGCTGTTTACTCCAGTTGATTTTGATGCCTGGATTTGATTTGTCCCTGATGTGTTTGCTAATGTGATTGATGTTTGGATCAAACATGATCATAAATTCTCTGCTCATTATAATAGGTATGTCTGTCACATGATAAACAGAGTTGAACCCTAACCCAAATTTGCCTACTTTGTCTGCTTCACACCTTTTCATGGATCCACCCAGTCTTGTTATATTGAGGAAGTCGATGTCAGAGAAAACAGAATTGTTAAATGACCACAAAGAAGGACCATGGCAGATGATCATTCCAGGGTCCAGTAAGTTTTCTCGTATATCAAGATTCTTTCTCATGTCAATCAGGAAACTGCATTCAGTAGCACTTGCATCATCAGCATTCTGCAGGAGCTCTTTAAAGATATCTGCAACAGACGGATATTCCTCTAGAATGTTTTTTATTCTCACTGTTAGAGGTTCCCTCTGACCTGATTGTTCAAAGCCAAGGTTCTCTGGGTTTATGAGTCTTGTACTCAAACATGGAACTCTTAACCACTCTGCAGTTTTCATGGGAATATCATCATGTACAAGGATGATGGGCTCTGAGGTATCTTCAAGTAAGTCATTCAAATCATCAACTTTGATGTCACAGTAGGTGCATTCATGAATTGGTTTCATGACCAATTTGCTTAGATCTTTGTAGCAAAGAATTGGCACATGCATGTCAATATCCACCGATATTTGATTGTTGTATAGCCATCGTAAGATGTTTATCAAGAGTAGGACATTATGTTTGCTTTCTTCTTTTGTCATTTCTTGTTCACTCCTGTTCTTGATTGTTTTAACAACTTCAAACACATGGTAAGGGTCAACTTCATCAACAGAACCACAGAATTCAAAAAGTTTATGGAACTTTGCAATGGTCTTTGGTAATGAGTACAAGTAGGGTTGTAGATCCAGATCTGGGATAGGCTTCAGAACTGTGGTGCTAGGGGACGCAAAGGTTTTGCCTGTCCAAACCCAATCAAAGGGCAGAGACTTCACTGCTTCTCTTGCATCCTCTAGGTGAACTTGCATGAAGTCATAAATCTCAAAAAGGATCTGCTGGAATTGATACCAGTCCTCTGTGGTAAATACCTGGGATCTGTGCCAGTCATTTACAGCTTTTAAATGCTGAAGCACTTTGTCAACTTGGGGCTCCATGGATAACCTAAGGGTTTTTTTCATGCCAGCAGATGTTCGTTCCACCAGTGCTACAGAAGAACCAACAAGCACTGCATGAGATATATTGCACATTTCAGAGAGAGAGGAAATATTACAAGAGTCTCCCTTCCAGGCAAGAGACTTGGGATAATTTAAAGGCCTGTCCTTGCAGACAGGTACCCATTTCAATTTCTGGAGAGATGCCTGAGCTTCTGAAGACTTAACTAATTTTGTTTGTTTGTTCAAGACAGTAAGGAGTGTTTTTGCCTTCTTCAGAAGAGACTCCCATTCCGGATTTATACTTCCCTGTAGTTCTTCAATGTTCTGGGCAACCTGAAGTGCATCATTTTCAGTAAGCTGCACCTCATTCTTGAGCCCTAGCTGTCTTAGAGAATGAAGAATATCAGGAGATGACGTGTAAGTGATTGGTGGAAATCTTGTCTTTTCTTCCATGTAGAACAGGTCCTGCAGTATCTCCAGCTCAGGATCAAAAAAGTCTGTTGCAGCAAAAGGTTTTCCTGCTGTGGAATACATGAACTTTAGAGAGGAAAGCCATGTGATCACTGCTTTGTTTTCATTTTTGAGAAATGACAAATGAGTTAGGATCCAGAACATGATGCTTTCCACTTCTTCTTTGGTGTAGAAACCTCTCTCAATGTCTTGAACAATCACCTTCAGGCATTCAGTGCTTTTAACCTGTTCCACATTTAACAATCTAATGAGACGAATTGTTGCTTCATCACTGCTGTCAACCATATTAATGGATAACTTAACATCTGGAGGATGCTTGGCAGTATGGTGCAATGCTCTGGCTCCTTTCAGGAAAGTAAGGGGTGAGGTACCTTTCTCTGACAATTTCCCCACTTTCACAAATATGGGAAGCTCTTGGATTATATGCTTCTCCTTTTCAGTGACATCTGTAAGACCAGCCAAGAAGCCTCTGAGGGCAACCTTTTGTTTGACAGTGAGGGATAAGACTTGGCTAACTAGTCTCTGGGGTGAAGTCCTGTCCATAATTTGCAGCAGAGTGCTTGGAGATAACTGATTGATGTAATTTTTCAGGAGTGGGTGCTGCAAACAAGAATCCAAGTTTTTTAGGACAACCCCTCCAACTTTCTTTATGACTTCCAGCAAGTCCTCAGAAAGAGAGCTCTCTTCCTCATCCACAATAATGATAGGAGATGGAGTCTTGAGGCGCAGGACCTCAAAGAATTCTATACTGTCATTTAGTGGCACATTCGGAATCAAAGGCATGTCTTCAAAAGTACTAAGGTCATCAGCAAAATGAATGTAGAGATGTTTCCAAACCATTCGAAGCCAAGATGCCGAGGGATGCTTCCTCTCTTTATCACCAGGGTACCACTGCAGAGAAAAGTCTCTGGAAGGCCATGCTGTGGTAAGGATTTCTTTTATGAGACGTGCTGATCTTTCTGGGGTTAGAACTTGAACTTGAGTGCAGGGCCTTCCTAAAAGCAAAGACAAAAAAAGACAAAAACTAATAGTTATTACTGATGCTTGGTATTTAAAGCCCTGTAGAAAATAATGATTCCCTGCTTCATTTTAATAATCACATGTTTACTCAAAACGTTTATACACATTTAGGGGTACCAAAACCATGGCATACTGACTGATCATATATCAGTGTTAGTGTTTTTTAAAGTATAAATGTATCGATTACATTATGATTGCTGGTTTAGAAAAAAGCGTACCACTGCAGTACACACCAGGATGTTTTTTTTTAGTTTTTTTTAAAGGAAGCATCGAACAAGGTTATCTTAGGGTATTGGCTAATTTAAAACCTGTTACATTTGGACTCAATCACATTTTGTTCAGATTTAGCCATTAAAATGTAAAAAACAGCTTTGATTCATGAACCTATTCATAAAGAAATGTTCTAGATATCTAAAACAGAATAGCTGAGAGTAATACTGTGCTATAACACACATTTTAATAGGTACACAATATTACACACAATTTTAATCACAGCACAAAAAGTTAAGGCATGAGGTACAAAGAATGTGAATGGTGGTACAAAGACCACAATGTACTTTGCTTTGCATGCTGTTAACATACAGATATTAACACTTTACTATTTTAATGTGTTATTTTTGCTCTTCTGGTGTTCATTCACATGATTCACATTCACATTTCATCTATGTAATGAAAATCTAAAATGTGTTTGTGAGCAGCAGCTTTCTTCACACAGATATTAGTTATACTGGCTGACATTAATTCATGGTTTAATCAGTTAGTGCTTTGGCATTAAAGTGCTTCAAAAGCGTAAGTAGGCTACATTTTGAGATCATATTAGGTTATAATATTCATCACTGCAAATGTAGTGATTGAAAGGGTGATCCATTAAAGAGAAGAATGCATTCTCTACCTCCACAGGCATGACAACACAGAACACTTACCTGAACAACCCCAAAGATACTGCTGAACTGGGATTCATATTCAAAACCAGGATCAAAATTAAAAGCACAATTAATGACACAAAAAATTAAATAAAACATGAACAAAAATTTATTTAAAAAAAAGGTCATTACAAATTGATTATTTCAATTTTACGACAATTTGTACACTGTAAAAATACTGTGACTGCAATTTGCTTCAGGTCCTGCAATGTCATTTAGTGACAATGCACTCATAAGAGAAGAATGTTGTTCCCTGCCAATGCATCATCACCATTTGTTTATGTCAGCAGCAATTCTTGGAAAGAAATATTGGCTGGCACCTTCAAAGGGTTATGACAGATTTCTTTTAACAGACTTAAAATTCATTGCCATAATGGATAGTTGCATGTAATCATAGGTTTTATATATTTACCTCTACTTTTGGCTGCTTCTTTCAGGCTATTCATGACTTGTGGGGCAATGCTTTCCAGTATGAATCTTCCTTCCAAACCTGGGTAAAGGGACCTATTGAAGAAATTAAGTACATTAGTTATTTTATTCCATTGTCGAGTTATATACAACATCCCAATTAAATCGTGTTAATATTTATAAGGTATGCTATCACAACATGTTTTAATTTCACCTGCTGTGATCTTAATGAATAATGGCACTATCTGCTACAAATGTAACAGTCATTCAAAACACTATTTAACACCATACCTTGGACATGCTTCTGTAGCAATATACACAGCATCCTTGTCACTGACAGAGGAGGAAAATGCAACAAAAGTCTCATTCTGCAAAGGCAGCAACTCCAGTCCAATGAGGTCACTGTAACAAGCATCACTGAGAATAAACTCAAGCAGAAGCAGTTTCTCATTGAATGACCCTTTGTGCTTCGTTTTCCTTAGCGTCTGTCGTACGAAAGATGGGGTCACTCTCTTTAGGCTGTCAGGTTTGGTGAGAAATGTGGTTAGGACCACAGAAATCGTGGCTGGCACTCTGGCCAGTGTCATCCCTGAGTTCTGGAGGTATTTGATTACTGATTCTGTGCTGTCCTTTGTGCAGTCTAGCTCTAAAAACACTACATCGTCCACTTTGACCCAAGTGCTGCTGAGTGAGTAGATGACTGGGTCCTGGAGCAACTCCTGGAACAGCGGCTCGAGAATGGGTTTCCAGTGTGCACGTATCCTGTTGGGATCAGGCCAGGCTCCATAAATGCCTCTAGGAGAAAGGGGGAAATCTTGGTCCTCCTGGGCCTGAATAGTCTCCATAATGAGTGTGTAGTAAGCCGTTGGAATGACTGTTACAACGAGGAGTTCATTCCAAAGGGCCGCCGGGTCCCTCCACTGGTCCACCTCCCGCCATTTGATACTCCTGCGGTTATCAGTCAGGCCAAAAAAGCCACTGACATGCACCGGTAACCCTGTCATGCTCTCTTCTCCCAGGGGCAGTGGAAGGAAGCAGAATGCCCGCCCTGAGAAGCTGGAGGTTGCACCCTTGTCTTCATCATCAAAAACAGTCAGTGGTAAAGCTATGCCGATAGTTGGAATAAACTTCAGATCATCTGCGAGAGAGTCCAGTTCGCTACACATCCCTCGCCCACCAACAGCATTACAAACCAGCCAAGTGGTCCTCTGACTTTCTTTTGCAGTTTTATCCTGCACTTCTATGGTAAGCTGGTATGTGCTGCAAGTGATTGAATCAACTGGCACACCATTACTGTAGCTGTCAATGGCCAGGCCCAGAGATTTCAGAGAGTTGGGCCCCTCGAGTTTGTGTTCAGAGTTCTCACCTGCTGTGACCTGAAAGAGCATCCGTTCAGTACCATCTGACTCGCGCACATGCAGAGACACCTTCTGTACACTCTTCAGGAAGAGCAGCACCGTGTCGGCATCAGCTTTGAAGGACTCGAACAGTTCGAGAACTTTCTCTTTATTGTACACATTGCTGCTTAGCTGAGAGGGCTTTATACGGAGGGGGAAGCGAAAAAGTGTTCCTGGAAAGTTTCCATCTTTCATTGTCTTCTCTGAACTTCCAAAAATGCCAAAGAATGATGCAAACTGGTCAGTAAGCTCTGTTATTTCTTTTATGTCCGTCTTCAAGTTCCAGCACTGTCCAGACTCATGGACTCCAAACAGAATCTGATGAGGATCCAGCATCCCAATTTGATGCCCACTAAATATACTTGGGACATCTAGAAAGATTAGAAAATTTGATCATCTTAGATGTGCAATGTTCCCCAGACTTTGTCTCAAGTACATAACAAACCATTAAAATAACCCTGATTCCAAATTCAAAATGTTACCTGTTATGTGATAAACAGAGTTGAATCCAATACCAAATCGGCCGACTTTTAAAGGGTCCTCTCTTTTCCTACTCCTCGCAATCTCCTGAATCCCATTCCAGTCCTCTGTCGTGAAAACTGCATCGTTGTATACATACAAGGCCGTTCCTGACAGATAAAATCACATTGCAATTGTATAATGAGCTTTGTACAGTGAAAACAGCTTTTGCTCTGCACCTTAATAGAAAATAACTAAAGGTTAAGCCTGTTGACACATTTTAATTTGCATAGTAGGCATTTTATACAGCATAAAATAAAATGTTTGAATTTACCTTGATACTGGGCCATATCAGGTGACCACAGTGACTCCACCCCATATTCATGCTCATCATACATAAATTTAACTTCTGTTGCTCCGGCATCCTCTGCATTCTGAATCAGCTCCTACAAGAGGCAGACATCAAATGATAATTAGATCTGATTCACTAGGATGAAAAAAAAATTGCAACAGCTTTTTCTAAGACACTGACTGCTTACTTCTAAATTGGCATCCGGTATCTGTCCTGGTGACACTTAACCTTGTTGTTTCAAGTGTGTGTTAAGATAGGAAGCCCACATGCTTTCAGCAGGGCAGACTTTATTGTTATGTACTACAACAGCAACTATCAGCCCACAGATCAACAGAATTTTAGAAAAAGGAGAAAGCTGGGTTTCTGTAATTTTATAGAGACACTATTTGATGTTGGGTAACTATTTCATAAATGTAATATATTGTATATGTACATGTCTAGCTTTGAATGCATTTGATATTGGTCATCACAAGACCTACTTTCAATATTTGTCCACCTTCCGGATATCGCCGTAAAATGTCTTTTAGGAACTCTACCAAAGGTGGAGTAGTTTGCCCAAACCTCCCTGTAAGAGAGTATTAGACTGGTAAAAACACTGTCGCCTTCAAAATGTTCTGCTTGTTAGATAAGAGATGAAATACAGTTGAGTTCAAAAGTTTGCATACCCCTACTTCGAAATGATGAAACCAACAAGATATTTAATGCGAGTTACGGTTTACAAATGATCAAAAATGGTCGAAAAGTGTTAAGATATTAACAGTTAAACAATCAAAATAATATATCTGAATGTGATATACATGTGCACTTGTATTCCACCTGTCTCTAAGGACTTCTTTATTTTTATTTTTATATATATATTTTAATTCAGCTCTGTAAATGGGTCAGTGTTTTAGGTTTAGTGAAAACTGTTTTCCTTATACCACTAACTCTAACTTGACTGGTCACAGAAAACTGCTGGAGAATTAGCCAGTTTGTAGTTTTCATGCATTAAATTAGATTTTACAAGCATGTTAAATGTTTTTTAGACACCTTACATTCAAATACATTAAATAAAGCATGTCGAGGGGGATGAAAACTTTTGAGCATGCTAATACAGATATGTAATTTTTGCATTAATATTTAATTGCTGTAATATTTAGGCCATGTAGTAATGGGTTTTCAATAGGAAAACACCTAAACATAAACATGAACTTCTGTTCTGTCAAATAGCTGTAAAGTAAATTTATCATTCTTTCCACCCAGAAGCCAAGGGTAATGCAAACATTTGCACTCAACTGTATAAGGGGGAATACAAGTTATACATTGTTACTAAATTTCTCAACATTCATCCTAAATCATGGGCATGTTCATTGTCTTTTATATATTTGTAAGTTATATCTAAATGCATTCTTAAGTTACCTCCCCCACGCAGTCCTCTTCCATGCAGTGTCATGGTTATTTCCGGACTCCCTTGTGGTACC
The DNA here is from genome assembly GCA_028565825.1 of Olivaichthys viedmensis. Lineage (NCBI taxonomy): Eukaryota > Metazoa > Chordata > Actinopteri > Siluriformes > Diplomystidae > Olivaichthys > Olivaichthys viedmensis. The sequence goes on along the minus strand of JAOUQW010000047.1, from coordinate 14,888,276 downwards.
AAGGTTCCAATTTCAACTCCATCATTAATCTATGTAGAAAAAAACACAGATTTCCTTAATATAATCATGCCATCAATAGGACTAAATCCTAAGAATTAATATTTACAGTAAACAAATACATATGGGGATCCTTTAAAGTAACATTGATGTCTTGCATACGCATTTTAGATTAGGAATAGATAATAATTCTCTGTGAGATAATGTCTCTAGTATTAGAAAGTTATAGTTCATCTCAGTTTGATTTATGTGAGTTTTAAAACTGCCCTAGGTAATTCTGAACACCTGATCACCTCTGTGTAGACTCACCCTGCAGCAGGTGGGGGATTAGCTGTGAAGGCCCAGGGTAAAAAAAATAAGTCAGCAGACGAGTTCAAGAAATCATTAAGATCATCTTTTAAAGTTCTCAGACAAGTCAAATGGACTACAGCACGTTTTCAAAGCTACACCTTCTGCTAACTCACGTGCTGTGCTCAATATATTCTGGCACACGGTTGCAGCCTGACAAAACTAGCCAGAAAATGATCAGACCAAATGATCTGTCTTTGAGATAACCACACACATCAGTTACATACACATACGCAACTAGTTATGTACACTGCATCCCAATTAAGTATTTACTAGTTACATACAGCACTTTTCTTTCAATTACAAAACAAAAAACGTGTTAAATGTACCTTTAAAAAATAAATAAATAAATACATATTTTGCTGTGTTGCTTAAAATATTAGATTAGGATTAGATTTAAATACAATGCAATGCAGGGTCAGTGGTAGTTCAGTAGTAATGGTTCTATGGGTTAAATCCCAGGACTGCCACTGTTGGGCCCTTAATCAAGGTCCTGAACCCACAAAGGCTCAGCTCTATGCTTAGAGTGTGTCTTACGTTTAAGTCATTTTGGATAAAAGCTTCTACCAAATAAATAAATAAATAAATAAATGTAAATGCAATATTATCAAATGTAATACTGAAAATCACCACAATACTAATGTTAATGTAAAGTTATTAACACAAACCACAAGAAAATCCTTCATAATTCCACATATCAGGTCTGAATACTGTTTCAATGCTTCAATAAAAAACAGTAATGCTTAAATATTTAAAATATCTCAGGCTTGACCGGAGAAGACATACGCAATCAAAACGTTACTAAAGAGCTCAGATCATCACACCCAAGCTACTGGCTGAACACTAAAACACTAGGATCAAGTGGCACTGTACACCAACCACTGTATAGACATCAAGTCCTTTCTGCAAGCACAGTCTGAAAACATTTCAACTAGGATTCAAATACTTTTTGCTGAGCACTAGTCATTTCTTTCTTATTTTCTCTTTTTGAACGCTGAGAATGTTGGGAACTTGTCACAGCACCTCCAGCAGGAATCGCCACAAGCAAAACATTCCCAAAGTTAATTACAGACGCTGGAGTAATGCCAGTGTCAGAGGTAACTCTGTGTGTTATCTAATAAAAATCCAAGCTGTACGGGAAGAAGAATTTAAGAACCTGCTCTGACAGCATTTGAGTTGTACTGTAACTGTGAGTGGAACTTCACAACTGCTCCCAGATTATCTGGACGGCTGTATCCAGATCTATAGACTGTCTTGCCTGTGATTATTTTTTGATCATGACACAAGTCAGCTTGGGGAGAGCTCGCCCACCTGCTCTTTTCCTTCATGAAGGCTTCCCTCTTTTAGGGTCACCCATATAGAGCAGTCAAGGCAAGCTGTCAAAATTGCCTCAAGTCAGGTGTCTGTTTCATCTCAATGCCTATATCTTTTTTTATTCTTCAGATATACATCCATTATCTAGTCATATTCATCAATGATAATTGCGATAGTTTATTTTAGAAAGAACATCACATTGCCATGAGTGAGTCCTTAAAGGAAAGAAATGAACTGAGTGCATATTTTTCAAAAACATGCTGTTGGGCACCCCAGACATTTATTCCAAAACTATAATTCTATACTTGATGTATATTTATTACTGCAAATATTTTAATTAAAAAAATAAAAATAAAATAAATAAATAAATAAATAAAACTCTTGAACAATATGGGCAGATGTCTTGACTAAAAGAAGAATAAACTATGACTGTTTTTGGCCTTCAGCATGGCCATAAAAAACAGCTGAATTGGTGTATTGTTTAATAAGAACAAGCCATATTTTTCCTGTGTTTATGCCAATACTAATTTTAGAAAACCGCATACTTGGAGAGAAGCCTCAAGACTTATATTTCTGTAAAGCTTTAACCCTTTTGAGGGAGAACACGTTTATAAACAAAGGGCAAGCTAGATAGTTTTTCCTGCTATTACCAACATTACCCATCCACACACAAATTAAGGTATGCATGAGATATTTACTGCTGTGTGTCAGAGTACTGAGAAGTGGAAAACCGTCAGTTCACACCCTGAACTAGGGGAAAAAATAAATACACAATCGGCTGCTTTATCGCTCAATCACTTTGTTATAGTGGATTATAAACCTAATCCTCTGGCTGCAGACTGAGGTCACGTGGGGAGGGAAATTTTAAGTGACTTGGCTAATTTGGGAAAGAATCCAATTTTTTTCTCTCTCTCTGACAAATAGGTCAGCTTTGATCAAAGTGTTATTTGCTATTTGCGATGCACAAATGTAAAGGAAAATAAACACTATACAAATCTGGTAAAAGCACCTGAGAAATTGCAGTGAAATGTACATGTGAGACTACGAACTGAAAAACCCAATTTTAACACAAGTGCAAAAACACAACTGATTTGAACAGAAAAGCAAAGTGTAATAATATCCTAGTTCAATATTCATTGAACCCCGCAGAGTGGCTCTTAGTTGATTTCATAGTGTATCCTGCATTTAGAAAAATCATATTATTAAAGTAAAAGGTTTTTCATATTACGCACTTGTGGTCTACAGTTTGCTAATTGATTCTTACTCACCACTTTTCCATTATGAAGCAGCTGCTGCTCACATACAGGGAAGTGGGTTTCTTGGTAGATGAGCTGCTTGATGTGCTGGACTGCTGTAGACCAGGGGACTTGAAAGACCTTTCGGCCTAGATAGTTATGACTGACTGTCACCAACAGCAACCTAAAAAGTGTAAAGAAAGAATTACGTGGGACTCCAACCTCTGCAAAGGCCTGAAGTTATAGATACTTAGAGAGTGCGGAGAATGAAAACAGTATTCAAATAACAGGTGAACAGTCATCCAATATTTTAAGGAAAACAATCCACGTATATAGTTAGTATTTACTAATACTAATAAAATGAGGAGATGACAACTCATGAGTCAATGTAATGTTTCCTATATTCCATCCAAGCAAACACACTGTACAGTGCACTTGTAAGTGGAGTGATAACAGAATATTAGAATAAATCACCAGAATTTTTTCAATATGCTTTTAGACACATTATTTCAAATGTATTTAACATTATGGAATTTGGGATTTATGTATAGTGAAAAATAAATGATTCGAAACCAAATATCAGGGCAAGGTTCTGTTTGTGTTCTTACTTGGTCTGCTGATTGCACACGACTGCAGTTTGCAGTCCTTGACAGAACATCGTTAAGGAAACCAGTTAATAGAAATAAATCGCTTTCAGTATGACAGTAGCTCTTTTACACAAATGAAATTATCCTGGAGGCCATTTAAGGGAAAGCGCCCCAAGTTGCACGGGAAGCAGTCTCGCTCCACAGTAGGGCTCCACGAAATGGTCAAACACATTGCATCTTTATACATTGCAGTTGTGCTATGCCTTGTGATCTCAAAACACACTGGTGAACTCCTGATAATAATAACTACACATTGGCCTGCATTACTTTGACCAAATATATTTTTGGAATCACGTAAATGTCAGTATTTAACAAACCGCCCAAAGAAAACACTGATCAAACACTCACAGCACACAATCAAACAATTTTATCATATTGCAGCTTTCAGTCATTTGCAAAGACCATTATGATTATGATTAACAAATGATTCATTGTGCAACCCCTTCATGCCCAATGCAAGAGGAGGCCATTTGTACAAAAACAATGCCTCAATCTTAGTTTTGAAGCTCACAGACCCTTACAATGAACAGTGTTTCAGAGAGGGCGCGGCTTTCTACGGATGCATGTTAGCTTTCTACGGATGCATGTTAGCTTTCTATGATAGGCCTATCAGGACTAATATACGCTTTGCTATTTCTTACACTGGGACTCAAGCTACTTCGAAGCTTTATAATACGTTACAACACGTTGTCGTGAAAAAGACACTTGCCCTCAGGCCCTGAAAGATAAATCAATCATCAACACCAAGAGTAGCAGAAAAATCGATAAGTTTATTGAGGATCGAAAAGACCCCACAATAAAGCGGAGTTGTCCCCGGGGAGAACTGAGGGACTGAATGAAGGGCTTCTTTTTTTTATATCCTCCTGAGTAACGAAGGATCGAATGAGACTTCATCCCTCGCCCTTATCTCTTCTTTATTTTATTTTTTTGAATAATTGGCCTGAAACTAATTCTTGTTTTTTTCCACCTGGTATTTTGCTTTTTTAAGATAAGCCAGTATCAGTCAGTTCCTCAGCTCCCTTCCTAGACTTTGTTCCGCTGCCTTTCGAGGTCAGAGACGCAGTAAAATCACAGGACAAAAGGCCCTGAGTTATATTGTTTTTTCCACATTTTAGGTTACACCATTGTCTACAAGCTAACTAATTTCTTATTAAAAATGATGGGGGTCATGTCCCCTGAGTATACTGATCTTTTGTATGTTTATGTTGATTATTCATCATGTTAACTACAAAAATACACCACACTGTAATCATTGTTCAGATAACGTATTGATAGTCATTTTGCTTCTCCATTCGGAATCACGTTTACCCAACACGTTCCCACTCAGTGAAACTAGTAGAAAGCGTGCACAGATCTCTATTAATTAACATTGAATTGCATATCTCTGTTAATTAAATTACACTCTTCTTATTATTTAATTACATTTAAACTGGATTCTGGAATGTAAAGGTAGTAGAAATTGCAGTGTAGTACACCAAGTTTCCAAAGATACATGACGTTTCAGACAAAAGTCCTTCATCAGCTGTGCGAGCAAAGTGCTTCTGAGGCTGTAGGCGGTGAAATAGGTGACATTCTTTCCATGTAGGCAGGGGCAGGGGCAGGGGCAAATGCCGAGAGCCAACAAGGGAAGCAATCAAGTGTATGCCGGTAGGCAAAACCCAGCTTGAAAAGAATCGATACTATGTCAAGAGCATCGGGGATGTTGTAAAGTTTCTGTGCGTGAACGAGTTAGGGCTCTGTGGAACCACAGAAACTTTAGCACGCAACACAGATGCTGATGACATAGCTGCGGGTCTTTTTCTGAAGTTGTTCGAATTCACCTTAGAAAATAATGATAACGTAGCTGATATAGCTAAGAGCATACACTTCTAAGGATATTCAGAATGAAATCATTGAAACACTGGCGAATATGGTTATTGGAGAGGTCAGGAACAGGTATGCACATGCTGACTCGGCAGGGTTTTGCCTTAAACGTGACGGAACAAGGGAGAAGTGTACTGTTGAGAATTTGTCTGTAGTGATTAGGTTTGTCTGCAATTCCATACCAGAGGAACATCTGATTGGGTTGCTTGATTTGAGTACATGTGCACTCAAATACTGAGGCACCTTTCTGATGCTGGCTACAGTGCTGACATCATAGCTTAGACATGGATGAATTTGTCAGATGTTTTGCCAAGGAAAACAGGAGACTGATGCTGTAGATTTTATGCTGTAACTGGGATAGTTTTTTTCTCTCAATCCTCTTTGTTTTCGTCATTGGCCTGCTTATTCAGTTCTTTGCTAGGTCATATTTGAATTGAATACTTTAATTATAAAAGCTTAATATTATTTTCCAGCACGAGTAATGCAGGTTCCAGTTAAAAGATGGTCTAGATTCAAATGTGGAATGTGGCTGCTAAAACACTTATGTCGTGACTCCATTTAGCCCGTCTTCCCCTGTACCACTTCTCTTTGTATGTACTAAAAAAATAAATAACAATGGACTTTAGGATTCTATTCTAAAGAAGTTCTTAAAAATGTTATGCATGTGTTTTATTAAATGTTGATCTGTTTTTGTTAAAATGTTGATCTGTTTTTACAGATGAATTTATATGGAGTTAAATGGAACCTTTAGAGGTAGCCTTGATTATTTACTTGATTATTGAATGAACAGAAAATGTTAAGGATTTGATTAGGTTAAAAACGGACAAAGGTACATACTGTATACATGTATATTTTATTTTAGGGAGCATTAATCACATCATAGGGTATTGGGAAACGCCTACATTATGCAAATGTAGCTCTTGTTATAAGGTACCCCTTAGAAATGCTGCTCCACTGCCTCCTAACTTCCCTGCCCCAAACTCTTGGGTATACACAAAATGTGCTTAATTAGGTTGCCTACCTATTTTTTCCTACCAGCCCACCCCAACATAGCAGACTACAACTGGGCCTGTATAATAGTAAGATAAAAGACCTAAGAATTATGAATAGGCCAGGCTAAACCGCTTTATCCTGGTTAGGGTCGCGGTGAATTCAGAGCCTATCCCAGGAACACTGCACATAAGGCAGGAACACACCCTGGCTGGGATGCCAGTCCATCACACACACACACACACACACACACCTAGGGGAAATTTATAGTAGTCAAACTACCTACTGGCATGTAATATAATGTACTTTAATAAAGCAAAGTGACTAAAATTAGTGAGTCATTACTTATGTTTTTCTTGTACTGTGCGTGATTGTAAATCGGCTAACACTTTATCAAGCTAGATTGTAACCCTGCTCACTCGAGTTTTACAGTCTTATATTTACTGGAGATTTTTTTCCAGGCTTACAGTTGTATTTAGAGATAAAAAGTCATGTAAACGTGCAAGTCGACCAGGCTTAACGACAACAAAACGACAACAATTTAACCCACCAATGTGAAAAAAACAATACTGTAAGGAAAGAAGGAAGAACAAAGATAATAATTTAATTTAGTTACTGGTCCAGCTTTGGCTTCATCCTGGCTTTCCAGCCTGAAAACACTATATCGATGTTCACCCTTCTGTCGACACTTGTCCTTTTTAAGCATTTTACACAATCTAAAATGAATAAAGTTAATTGCTTCAGAATCTCCCATTGTGTAAATGATTATTATTTCTTTTCATCTCCTAATACTACACAAGTCGTTTTTAGCTAGTGCACTGAAACACAACCATAAGAACACACAGTGGAGACACAGGAAAACGCTGAATAGAAACACACACAGACAAAACCATGGAATAGTTTCACATAGAGCTGAAACAATTTAAGCTAAGTGATTCTGCTATCCATAAAGAAAGTGCCCTAATTAGCGAACCGAGAGCTTATGGTGCTACAACACACCTAGTTGTGTGGTCGAAAGAGAACACACATATAACTAAAAACAAGCTACAAAAGAAAAGAAAAAGAAAAGCTAAACACAACACACAAGTGGCCACGATAATAACAGCCAGATAACAAGCTTGGCAAAGGTTCTCAGGTTCTCAAAGTTCTCATCATGGTGTTCACCTCCGCCCGTTATTTCCTTATAACAGGACACTTTGGTGGGCGTTATCTCTTCCATAAACACCTTGGAAAGGAATGATGTTTATTCAGGTTGAAAAACGCCATTGGGTTATGAAAAGTCCATTTCCTTCTATGAAATGTAAAGGTAGCATATCCTTAGCAATCATTGGCGTGACTAGCTGAATGATCTTTTCTTCCCTTTGCTATCACAATTTCTTTTAGCGGTAGCAAAACCTGATCAAACTTTGGTAAGACAGCTTCACCCGAAGTAACGTGAATAATACTTTTTCATCACTTTCTTTAAAACACCGCCACAAGCCTACTTAATAGAACAGCTGAGACACAGGATGTAAATAAAAGCTGTTCTGTTATTCCTTAGAACAACTGGGTTAGCAGATAGAATCTGATCCCCTCCAACAAATTATTATTATTATTATTATTATTATTATTTCCCCCATGTGTAAATGTAGAACACTATTATAACCAGAGTTGGCCACACCTCAGGCCAGTAGATGGCGGTAATGCACTAACCAGTTTGCCAACCGCCAAATAAAAAAACAACTGAAGAAGAAGAACGACCGCTGTGGTTACCCGATTCGCACCGCGCATGCGCGTCATTGTTGCGCATGCGCACAATCCATTGCGTTTTACGACGGCGCATTTTGACACATGCTGCAATAACTCGTACACCGCATGTTGTCGTATTGCGTGGGAACATGAAAAAGTTTGAAAATTAAACAGCTGCGAAACCAATAAAATATTGTTAATAAATCAATTTTGGAATATATATATATATATACTTACGTTTTGTAACATGTGGCGTTTTTACGCATGCGCGGCGGATTGTTAACGCTAACGCATGCGCAGTACAGCTCGGGCAGGGGACGCGCCATATTTCCCTGACCATGTGCTGAGTTTGTTTCTGATGACAGTGTAGCACTGTGACCTTCCCCTCCAATCAAAACTGACTTAATTTCTTTAAAATACAAATAGTGACTATCAAGGCCCAATAAAAATAAACATGGCTTAAAATAAATAAGATAAACGAACAATGTCGACTGGTGTACGTGCATCCATTTCAACCAAGCGAGTTTTTCACACCCGTCCATCTTGTATTGTATATAGAAACTGAGAAATAATGCTCCTTGCAGCCACTGCAGCCGTATATATTTCAGGAGTTCATGAGGGCAGCTACTCGGGAATGGTAAAGTAGGTCAACGGCGTTGCCTGCCCATCTGAAACCGTGTCGTGAAAAAGACACTTGCCCTCAGGCCCTGAAAGATAAACCAATCATCAACACCAAGAGTAGCAGAAACATGGATAAGTTTATT